>PVJS01037542.1:0-19840 GCA_004027185.1 Glis glis
TATTTCCCATAATTTTGTGATCCATTCATCTGTTGATGGACATCTAGGTTGGTTCCATAATTTGGCCACTGTGAATTGTGCTGCTATGAACATGGGTATGCATATATTACTGTTGTTTTCTACTGCAGCCTATTCCAAACTCCAGTCTAGTATGCCCAACCCCCTTTGTTCTGCTTTTCTTTTTCACAGCACTTAACAATTGTCTTGTGACTACTGTATATTTTGCTTATATTTATTGTTAATTATCTGTGTCATTCCTCCCACTCACCCCCACTAGAACATAAGTTTCATGGGGGCAAGGATCTTTATTTGATCCAGTCATTGTTGTGCATTTAGACTGATGCCTCACACATAATAGGCATCAATAAATAATTGTAATATGAATAAATGAATCTCTTGCATTGATGGTTTTCTTTAATATACCTGTCAGCTTTAGCTTTATCAATTGAGGGTAATCATTTTTCAACTATAATTGTCTTAATTAATTAGCTAAGGCATTAATTTGCCTTATATCATTTTTCATTAGGATCCCTATGTATCTTTTTGATAAATTCAAAGTAGTAGAATTCTGGCCGGGCGTGGTGGCGCACGCTTGTAATCCCAGTACTTTGGGAGGCAGAGACCGGAGGATCCGGGTTCGCGGCCAGCCTCAGCTCTCTCTCTCTCTCTCTACTTAGGCCCTCCGCAACTTCGTGAGACCCGGTTTCAAAATAAAGTATAAAAATAGGGCCGGGGGTGTAGCGCGGAGGTAGAACGCCCCTGGGTTCAATCCCCAGTATCACAAAAAATAAATAAATAAATAAATAAAGTAGTAGAATTCTTTTGTTGTATGCTACTAAGATGGGAGTAAATATGTGGTATTAAGTTTATTGACTAGCAAAATTTAAAATTTGCTGCAGATAAGATAAAAGTTTTGGCTGGTATTTGATACCTCCAACTTTGTGAACAATATCCCTTTTTTTATTACATTGTTCATTTAGCAGATATTGATTACCTATTAAGTGGCTGGACGTTTTAGGTCAGTGAGGTTGTAGTTAAAAGTATCTTGGCTTTGGAAAGACCTAGGTTTACATGCTTGCACAGCTGCTTGTTTTGTCACCTTGAGTAGCTTTGAAACTTGGTTTCCTATCCACGTGGATAGGAATGATTGTGCACATAGCTGTTGAGCATAAAAATAATGGTAAGGCCTAACATTGTAATGGCATGGAAGAAGTATTCTGTAAATTTTACTCTGTTGAGAGAGAGTGTGTTTGTGTGTGTGTATGTATGTGTGTGTGTTAGTTGCTGGGAATTGAACTCAGAGGCATTCTACCTCCAATCTACAGCCCCAGCCCTTTTTATTTTTTATTTTTTTTTTTATTTGGAAGCAGGGTCTCGCTAAGTTGCTAAGACTGATTTTCCTATCTTTGGTCCTCCTGTCTCAGCCTCCCAAGTACTGGGATTACAGGTGCGCGCCACCATGCCCAGCTTCATCCAGTTAATATTTTATCATTGTACAAATAGTCCTTTTTTCTAAGGGAAACTGACATGTTAATCATTAACTAAAATATAATTAAATCATTATAATGAAAATTCTACAGTACCATGGGCATTACTAACTCAAACTTGTAGCTTGGGGTAGATTTCATTCGAGCTATCCTTGAAAATGGATTATTCCTGGCAAAAGCAACAGTTTGTACAAGTACATGCAGCTAAAAAAGAGCATGCATGGTCTCTTTGGGGAATTCAGATATTTTTGGAATGAACTTAAAGATGTAGTAATAGTAAATGGTATAAAATGAAAAATTATGTTTGAGACAAACTATCTTTGTAAAGTGGAAAGAGCTAATGAGAATTAAATAGATTACATAATTAAGAGGCTGACATGAAGTAGGTGCACACTATATAATAGATAACAGGCAACAGAATAACATCTAACTTATGAGCCGGGCGTGGTGGCGCACACTTGTAATCCCAGTACTTAGGGAGGCGGAGACCGGAGGATCTGGGTTCGCGGCCAGCCTCAGCTCTCTCTCTCCCTGTCTGTCTGTCTGTCTGTCTGTCTCTCTCTCTCTCTCTCTCTCCTTAGCGAGGCCCTCCCCAACTTCATGAGACCCAGTTTCAAAATAAAGTATAAAAAAAATAAGGCCGGGGGCGTAGCGCGGAGGTAGAATGCCCCTGCGTTCAATCCCCGGTACCGCAAAAAAAAAAAAAAGAATAACATCTAACTTAAATTTTAAGAGAATTCTGACCACTGTGTAGATTGGAGGGAGACTAGAGACTGGAGACCATGTACATTTTAAGATAATAATCTAGCTTGCATTTTTACTCTTTACAGAGAAATGCTAGGAATTTATTATACTTACAAACTTGATAGGGAATATATGAAAAATAAATCATAGCTTACATTTTGGTGATTTTTTTTGTCTTTTAGTAAATAGTATTTATCATTACAAGCAGTGGTCCAAATTTATTCACTGTTAAGTAAATGAGTATCTTGAATTCAGAGCTTTTAGTAAAGAAAAATTAATATATAAAAGTAGATTGTTAGATTTTAAAGTCTAGATGCAAATCAAAATTCTCTGCATTGCATTAGTTAAATCATTTGTTCATTTTACAGAATTTACCAAAGTATTCATCCTTGCTTGTTTTTTTCTTAGAATGCACAAACTTGTGAAACCTTCTACTGAAAAGAAATATGTGGATCTTACTGTATCATTTGCCCCAGACACTGATGGAGATGAAGATTTGCCAGGACCTCCAGTAAGATACTACTTCAGTCATGACAGTGATTAATAGAAGGTGTCTTAAAGTTACTCCAAGACTGCTTAATTTTGGAAAGAGTGCACTATAATTCAGAAGCTAAAAAACAATCAGCTCATAATATTATGGATTTCTTTTTGATGAAGCCTTAATTTAAGGAAAACATCAGTAGAAAACTACACTGAAGAATTACAAAACATTTTGGAGCATACTCTGCAGTTATCTAATGCTTCACACGTGGCTATGATCACAAGAATTTTTAACTGGAATACCATTTTATAATGCTTACAACAAATTTGTGTACTAAGCTCTCTGGATGAAAAGAAGGAACAAAGTATTTATCTATGACCAGAAGAAAAATGGATCAAGAAATTGAAATCAACTGTCCAAAAAGTTTAATCCTATTTTATAAATTTCATTTCTATGTAGTATTTCAGATCTACTTTTCAACATAGTGATTATCACCCTGCACCTCTTAAAGGATTAGTCTTTGAAAATTTAATACCAGTGCAAGAGGAAAGATAGTTGCAGTAGATAAAGCATAAAGATTTTAAATTGTGTAGTTACAGTTTACTATCTTGTTACCTCTTCTAGTTTAAACAGAATTTATTATATCACTGTCTCCCCGAAATCAGGATTTTTGTTGATATCATCAGTGTTGTAAGCCATGAACAGTAGGTCAGATGACATGTTAACTTGAACTAAACGTTAATAGTATTATATGGATTCTGACAACCTCTTAGAAAATCCATGAATGTGAACAGATAAATGTGGCTAATCATTTGATCTTTAAATATGCCTTCTAACGTGGGTATTTTATTTATTTGGAACTCTAATCCTGATTGTCACAGTACATAAGGTTTTGTAAAGGGGGTGTTAGAAATAGATAAAAATTAGAAATTAAAAAAATCATCACTAATAGATTCTTGATTTTTTTTTCTTTCCAGCAACCTAATGAACAGAAAAAGTATTTTTACTTTAAAGGGAACCATTTTTTTTATTCCCTATTCCCAGAAAAGGAATTGACAAGGATAAAAAAAAAAATTATTTTTTTAGGTTTTTATTGAGAGAAACTTTGTTTTCTGAGATAAACTATTGCAGATGTTCATGTAAGTGCTTTCATTAAAATTATGTAAACAGTATTCAATATTGTAAACTCAGTGAAAATAGGTGATTCTTTTATTAATAAGGCTATCATGCATTCTAAAGCAATTGGCATTTTATAACCTCAGGAAGTCATTTCCCTATAACTCCTTTTCTTCTAATTTGCTGTTCAGACCATTAATAGACACTCAATAAACTAAAAACTAGATTCACATCAGTATTACTCCAATTTGAATTTATACTATGTACTTAACTTTCCTTTTACATTTGCATTGCTTTGTCAACCAGCTGTTTTGTTTCCTTTTGTAAAAGTATCCAGTTGAAAAAATGCATTTGAGGGTAAATTTGCATAATTAAAGAATAATCTGTTCATTGGGAGATGGAGAGAAGTATAGGATGAGTTTTAAAGAAATGGCTACCTTTGAAATAAACAATTAATTGTCATTCTCTATATCCTCCCCCTCCCAATGTTCATATTGCAAGTGTAATACTGAAATTAACATTGCATAAAATTCAGTTCTGGAATATCAAGGCCCTGTGACTTGTTGTAGCTGCAGAGGGTAGGAATAGAAGGATTTTTGTAATAAGTCTTTCTTCCATTTTTGCTCTGTCTTATGCTCTGACAGTAATTGATACTTTCCAGGTAGCCATTCAGCAATCCTCAAATATGATATAATAACTTGCTTATATTTTATCTAAGTCTTACATCTCTTTGAAAGTAAATGTAGAACCATGCCATCAATTCATATTTACAGACATCTGTGCTTTAGCAAATGTAAGCAAAATCAACAAGGATTAAGTTCATTTTGTGATTAAACCCGCAACCATTTTGTCACTCCTTTTTTTCTGAAGGTAATGGTTATTGCCCTCCTCTCTTCTAGTTTAAACTAGAAAGCCAGGGTAAAGTTAATGACAATTTTTTTCATTGTTTTGTTTATTTCTGTACCATAAGATCACTGTTGGTGATTGAAATATCAGGTGCAAAAATGGTTTTGTACAATTCCACTGAGTAATTTTTTACTTATTAAAAATAAATTAAGAAATTTGAAAATACCTTTATAAACCATGTTCTATAGTTGGCTCCAGAGATTCTGATTTTCCTACTAATTTTGTGGATAATGTTGCTTTTGTGTTTTGTAAATTTCATGTTTTGCAATAATGAAGATATCATTTGAGTATGCGGGGACATTTTTCAAAGTGCTTTGGCTCCTGGAAATTCTGTTGAAACAGTTGGGGAGGGACTAGGTATGTAGCTCAATGGTGGAAAATGTGCTTAGCATGCTCAAGGCCCTGAGTTCAATCCCCGGCACCAAAAATGAATAATAAGTAAAGTAGGGAAAAACACATGTTACCATGTAAAACCTAGGTCTGTGATAAATCCCTCAACTACAGCTTGGGGATTTCTAAAGCCCTTTCCTTTTTAGAATTTAGAGCAGTTATGTTATGTCTGTTAAGTTTCTCATAAATTATCCCAAAGGAAGAACTTAGAAATAAATGTATATCTTTATTTTTATATTTTAGTTTACATTCTGGTGGTGATGATGTGAAAGCATAAAAATTCAGCCATAGAGTTGTCCATGATTTTTTTTTTTTTTTTTTTTTTTTTTTTTTGCGGTACCGGGGATTGAACGCGGGGACGTTCTACCTCCGCACTACACCCCCGGCCCTATTTTTTATACTTTATTTTGAAACCAGGTCTCACAAAGTTGCGGAGGGCCTCACTAAGGATAGAGAGAGAGAGGGAGAGACAGAGACAGAGACAGAGCTGAGGCTGGCCGCGAACCCGATCCTCCGGTCTCCGCCTCCCAAAGTACTGGGATTACAAGCGTGCGCCACCACGCCCGGCTTTGTCCATGATTTTAATAAAACAAAGTCAGAAAGTTGTTCTCTTGAAATCTAGAAGAGAAAAATAAATCTCTTTTAACCTAATATTTCCAAGTACAATGAATATAATTATGAATTTATTGTGACAGCAAATATTTAATCATTTAGTATGCAGTTACTAGGTATGGATAGAAATATTTCACTTTTTACATATTCAAAAACAAACCAGGAAGTTGAGATCTTAGGGCTCAGAGTAAATACCAATAGGTAATTTGTGTTCACTTTTCTTTCCATGCCTTAAAAGTTTTATTTTTGAGCTGGGCATGATGGCACAGGCCTATAATCTTAGTACCTGGGAGGCTCAGACCGGAGGATCGCAGGTTCAAGCCAATCTCAGCAACTTAGCAAGGCCCTCAGCAACATAATGAGACCCTTTTTCAAAATAAAAAATAAAATAGGGCTGGGGGTATAGCTCAGAGGTAGAATGTCCCTGGGTTTAATCCCCAGTACCAACCAAGAAAAAAAGAGAATGGTTTTGTTTTTTATTTTCATTGAGAATATATATATTCAAAAGTTTATTGAAGGAATAATTTTAATAACCAATACTCAATAGAACATTGACAGCAGCCATAGAAACTTCCTGTGTACTCCTTTCCCAGTGGTATCCATCATTCTCTCACATACCCTTTGGTAAATTACAACTATCCTGTCTTTTGTGATAACTATCTTCTTGTTCTCAACAGTGGTACCTAGTCTTAGTATAGTTTACTTTTGCCTGATTTTGAACTTTATGTAAAAGAAACACTACATTCTTTTGTGGATTTTTCAATTCATCATGTGATTCATCCATGTTGGCTGTAGCTGTACTTCACTCATCATCGTTGTTGTATAATTTACTTTTTTTTTTTTGCGGTACCGGGGATTGAACGCAGGGGCGTTCTACCTCCGCACTACACCCCCGGCCCTATTTTTTATACTATATTTTGAAACCTGGTCTCACGAAGTTGCGGAGGGCCTCACTAAGTAGAGAGAGAGAGAGAGAGAGAGAGCGAGCTGAGGCTGGCCGTGAACCTGGATCCTCCGGTCTCCGCCTCCCAAAGTACTGGGATTACAAGCGTGCACCACCACGCCCGGCTATAATTTACTTTTGCATTAATATACCAGTTTGTTCATTCTATTGATTGTGGACAATTGGGATGTTTTTAGTTTGGGACAATTTTAGTTCCATGATGAATGTTATTTTATGTATCTCCCATTGCAAATAAGGTATCTTGGAGTGGAATTGCTTGGTTATGATGTTTTCGTATCTTAAATTTTAATAGGTAACTACAGAAATTTTTGTATGCATTAGAGATTTCCAGTTCCTCCACATTGTGATCAGTACTGGTACTTACTGGTTTATTTTTTTAATTTTGCCAATCTGGTGAATGTGCAGTTGTTTCTCATTGAAGTTTTATTCTGCACTTCTCTAATTACCAGTGAAGTTGAGCATCTTTTCATGATTATTGTCCACTTCAACTTTCTACTTGTCAAGTCTGTTGTGCATTTTTCAGTGTTGGTGATCTTTTTTTTCTCAGTAATTCACAAAAGCTCTTTGTAAATACTGTTCTTTTTTAGCTATATATTTACAAATATCTTCTCCCATTGTATGACTTGCCTTTCCCTCTCATGATATTCTTTGATTTAAAAAAAAGAATTTGTTAAAGGTTAGGTAGCAAGTAGTATGGGTCTTGTTTTATGGCTAGAGCTTTATGTGAATTGCTTAAAAAATTATTCCCTACCTTATGATCATAAAGATACTGTTCTCTATTGTCTTCTAAAAGCTTTAGTTTTATCTTTCACGCTCAAGATCTTAATTCGTGGGGAAATAATTTTATGTACTAAGGACACTACGTCACCACCATTTACTAAAAAGCGTTCTTTTCTCTTTCCTGCAGTGGCGCTAGAATATACCCATATGTATACTACGCTTTCTGAATTTTTTTGTTCCTTTTGTTTCCCATTCCTTCTGCTAGTATACTGTCTTCATCACCATAACTGATTTATTTTTGATATTTGGCAAAACAAGTCCTCCTAACTTACTGTTCTTAAGAGTATCTTGGAGCCAGGCGTAGTGGCGCACACTTGTAATCCCAGTACTTGGGAGTCTGAGACCAGAGGATCTGGGTTCGCGGCCAGCCTCAGCTACTTAGTGAGGCCCTCCGCAACTTAGTGAGACCCTGTTTCAAAATAAAGAATAAAAAAATAGGGCTGGGGGTGTAGCTCGGAGGTAGAATGCCCCTGGATTCAATCCCCAGTTCCGCAAAAAATAAAGAGTATCTTGGTTATTAGCCCTTTGCATTTTCAGTTCTCAAATTTCTTTTTTTTTTTTTTTTGCGGTACCAGGGATTGAACACAGGGGCATTCTACCTCCGCGCTACACACCCGGCCCTATTTTTTTATGCTTTATTTTTGAAACCGGGTCTCACGAAGTTGCGGAGGGCCTTACTAGGGGGAGAGAGAGAGAGAGAGAGAGATCGTGCGCGCGCACAGGTTGGCCGCGAACCCGGATCCTCCGGTCTCCGCCTCCCAAAGTACTGGGATTACAAGCGTGCGCCACCATGCCTGGCCAGTTCTCAAATTTCTAATGGTAAATATGCAAACCTGTCACTCTTGGAGTTTGCAGTTGTCTTGCCAAAATTTTTAGTCAATTATTTCCTTGAACATGAAAAGCATAATTATTTTAGTCTGTGTTCTATTTCTCATTCTTATTGTCTTGCCCACTGTATGTCTGGTTATTTTTAATTACCAGCCAATATTGTATTTGAAAACAAATAATTTGATGTCCAGGATAATATTTTTATCCTCCACAAAGTTTTTTTATTTGCTTTTTTGCAAATGTAACTAGTAACTTGAAACCATTTTGATTCATTTTCAGAGGCTGAGGTTTTCTGGGCCTGCTGTGTGACACAAAGCTGAGCTGCAAACTCTGCTAGGACTCTTACTTCCTATTCACCCTTACTCTTAAGATCCAGCCATTCAAAGTTCTCAAGGGTGTCTTGGGGATACCAGAGCTCTAGTCTCTTGACTGAGCCTAGACTCTACCTTTGAATACCTACCCTACAGCTTAAGTTTTTTGCAGCTTTTCAGTGGCCTCTTGAAAATATATATCTATAAATGATCCTAGGACACAGTGGTCCCCAATGACAGGTTTGCCATTCTGAATTTCTGTCTTCTCCTACAGATTAGCCTGGTAATTTATTTACTACCATCAACTCTTCTGGTTTCCCACATTTTTTAAAAAATACACTTTATCCAACTTTTTTAAAGTTCTCAGGTTAGAATGTTAATGCAAATTACCTAGCCTGCATTATTTCCTAACTCTTGAACTTATGTAAACTACAGTTGATTTCTTCATATTGCTTTTCCATCTGGAAACTTACTAAACTCTAGTGATTGTTGTAAATTATTTGCACTTTTTTTTTCTTGTATAACCTTAACTTCAAATAGGTCTTTTGTTTGTTTTCGTTTTGGTTTTGGTACTGGTGATTAAGCCCAGGGATATTCCACCTCTGAGCTACACCCCCCAGCCCTCTATATTATTTTATTTTGAGACAGGGTTTCTCTAAGTTGCTGAGGCTGGTCTCGAACCTGTGATCCTCATGTCTCAGTCTCCCAACTACTGGGATTATAGGTGTTCACCACCACACCTGGCCTAGTTTAGTTTAAGACCCAAATTTTGGGCCGGACCTGGTGGTGCACGCTTGTAATCCCGGTACTTTGGGAGGCGGAGACCGGAGGATCCGGGTTTGCGGCCAGCCTCAGCGCTCGCTCTCTCTCTCTCTGTCTCTCTCTCTCTCTACTTAGTGAGGCCCTCCACAACTTCGTGAGACCCGGTTTCAAAATAAAGTGTAAAAAATAGGACCGGGGGTGTAGCGTGGAGGTAGAACACCCCAGTACCACAAAAAAAAAAGATCCAAATTTTGGTTTTGTTGATCCTCTCTATGTTTGATTTTCACTCATTAATTTCTGCTCTTATCAGTAGTACTTACTTTTTCCCTTTAATGGGGGTTTTACTGTTCTTGTTTCTAACTTCTTGAAATGGACTACCTCATTCATTTTCAACTTGTCTTTTCCACCATATGCATTGAAAAGTAATCTCTATACTATTGTAACATAATTGTATTCTACTATTGTAGCCATAACCACAAATTTTGATACATAATATTGTTCATATTTAATTAAAATATTCTTGGATTTTCATTACAATTTCCTCTTCAACTCTTGGGGGTTTTTTTTTAAGCATATTTAATTCCCAGGCATGTGGCTTTTCTTTTTTTTTTTTTTTTTGTGGTACTGGGGACAAAACTCAGGGACATTCTACTTCTGAGCTACACCCCCAGATCTATTTTATTCTTTTTTTATTTAGAAACCAGGTCTCACTAAGTTGGGAAGTGCCTCACTAAGTTGCTGAGGCTGGCTACAAACCTGCAATCCTCCTGTCTCAACCTCTCAAGTACTGGGATTACAAGGGTATGCCACCACGCCCAGCTCTAATAATTATTTTAATTTGCAGCTTAATTGAGTTTTGGCCAGGAGAAAAAAAATTATCTTTCTGATTTTAATCCCTTAAAATTACTTGAGACTCCCTTTATGTGCCAAAGTATGTAATTTTTATGCATTTTTAAATGTGTTTTGTACCAAGCATGGTGGCTCATGCCTGTAATCCAAGTATTTGGGAGGCTGAAACAGAAGGATCACAAATTTGAAGCCAGCCTCAGCAACTTAGTGAGACCCTGTTTCAAAATAAAATAAAGTAGGGCTAGAGTGTAGCTCAGAGGTAGAATGCCCCTGACTTCAATCCCCTATACCAAAAAAAAAAAGTATTTTTGTATTCGCTAGGGGTAGGCTGCTAGGCACGTCAATTACATCAATTTTGTTAATTGTATTATTTAAATCTCTTATCCTTATTGGTTGTGTGTGTGTGTGTGTGTGTGTGTGTGTGTGTGTGTGTCTGTCTGTCTGTCCGTCCGTCCGTCCATCCGTCCGTCTGTCTCTGTGTCTCTTACTGGAGATTGAACTCAGGGGCATTCTACCTAGGAGCCACACCCCCAGCCCTTTTTATTTTTTGTTTTGAAACAGGGTCTCCCTAAGTTGCTGAGGCTGGTCTGGAACCTGTGATCCTCCTGTCTCAGCCTCCTAAGTACTGGCATTACAGGCATACACCATCATGCTCAGCTTCTTTATTGATTCTTAATAAACCTGTTAAATCTCAATTACTGAAAGAGGTATATTAAAAATCACCCACTACAATTTTGATTTTCTTTCTCCAAAGTTTTTTTCTGTTTTATACGTTCTGAGATTAAATGATTAATTTCACATATATTTTTATAGCTTGTTTTAGTTTCCTGGTGAATTATGTCTAATCACCTGAGTCTCTGTAATGTATTTTGCCTTACCATCTTTATAAATTTCTTTTGGTTGCTATTTCTATGGAATAATTATTCCATTCATTTACTTTCAGTCTTTTCCTATTATGTTTGTTTGTTTTGTTTTTTGGTACTGGGGATTGAACCCAGGGGCATTCTACCTCTGAGCTACACCCCCCGGCCCCCCCTTTTATTTTTTATTTTGAAACAGGGTCTCAGAGTTGCTGAGATTAGCCTCGAACTTGCAATCCTGTCTCAACCTCCCAATTATTAGGATTACAGGTGTGTGCCACTCCACCTGGCTTGTATCCTTATTTTCTAGACATTTGTCTAAAATGTTTGTTTGTTTGTTTGTTTGTATGTTTGTTTGTTTGTTTTGCAGTACTGGGGATTCAACCCAGGGGCATTCTACCTCTGAGCTACACCCCCAGCCCTATTTTTTATTCTTTATTTTGAAACAGGGTCTCAGAAAGTTGCAGAGGGCCTCACTTAAGTAGCTGAGGCTGGCCACAGACCTGCGATCCTCCTGTCTCAGCCTCCCAAGTACTAGGATTATAGGCATGCACCACCATGCCTGGCTTAAAAGATATTTTAGAGTTTGAATTTTGGTGGGATGTTTTAAATCCAACTTGATAATCTTTGTCTTTTCATGAGAACATTTAGACCATTTACATTTAATGTAATTATAATACATTTTGATTTATCTCTGAGGGGGAGTTGCTGGAATAGAAGTTTTTCCCCTGCCCATTTGCCTCCCAATATTGTCAGCATCACCTTAACAATGGCTCTTCTTCTAGCAGGTTTGGTATTTTCAGGCTTCAGATTTTTTCTAGCATTCTGCAGGGTATCTCTTCTGTGCTCTGGGTTCTTACAATCCCACGTTCTTCCTTTTGATGGTTCGGCCCCTTATGGACATTTTCATTTCTCCCAAGACTTATTTACCAGTTTCTTATGTTAATTTATTTCTTAAAATTTATGGTTTCTAGCCAGGTGTGGTGGTGCATGCTTATAATCCCAGTACTTGGGAAGCTGAGACAGAAGGATTGCAGATTTGCGACCAGCTTCAGCTACTTAGGCCCTCCGCAACTTAGTGAGACCCTTTTTCAAAATAAATAATTAAAAAAATAGGGCTGGGGGTGTAGCTCAGAGGTACAATGTCCCTGGGTTCAATTCCCAGTACCGCAAAAAAAATTATGTTTTCTATTTCCCTTATTTGTATGCATTTATTTCTACTCTATATTGCATCATGTGTATGAGTAAATAGGACTAACATTAATCATTACCTTTGCCTTGTGATAGGCTGTGTATACCAAAGATGACCACAGCAATATTTCCAATCCTGCATTCTTTTGTAGAAGCTTGCTACCCTCTAACCCCCTTCAAGACCTCCAGAGTTGGGTCATATCACCACTTTCTCTTGGCTCTGTCTCACTCTCTCTTGTATACTCTTTCTCTTGAAAAGCTCACTGTTAGAATCCAACCTAGCCCACATGGAAGAAAATTAAGACACCAGCCTGCAGCCATCATCAGGTGTCATACACATGAGTAAGCAAGCCTTGAGTTGATTCCCTGCCCTAGACTTCATGAACAGAGAAACAAGTCATTCTTGCTTGTCTGTGCGTACTGAATTCCTGACCCACCAAATGCGTGAACATGGATTGTTTATGCAGCTATAGGTTTTGGAGTTCTTTATTATACAGACATAATAACTAGAACATCTCTGTAATTTTCAGCTTTCATAATATTGTCATGTATTAATTTTAATAATTTTTCATGTACTTCAGTGTCTTTTAATTCTACTGTTTTTGCTTATATAGACAGTATTTGTATTTTTCCACAGGTGTATGTGTAACATATATATATCATGTTTTTTGCCCTCTCCTTTGTTTTGTTTTTAATCTGGAGCTAAGTGCTATGGTCTGGACATTTGTGTCTCCCTAAAATTCATATGCTAAAATCCTGATCCCTAAGGTCATGGTATTAGGAGATTGGGCCTTTGGGAGGTCATGGGGTTGGAGCCCTTACAAAAGAGGCCTGAAAAAGACCACTCCTACCATGTGAGAACAGCAAGAAGGTGCCCTCTTTGAGCCAGAAGTTGTACCCTCACCGGACACCAGACCTACTAGCACCTTGAGACATTCCAACCCCTAGAACTAGGAGAAACAAATTTCTGTTGCTTATTGTAAGCCACCCAGTAATTTGTTACAGTATCCTGGATGGATTAAGACACATTTAGAGTAAGTTTTTATCTGACATACTTCCTTTAGAATTTCATTTTGTGAGTGTGCTTGGTGGCATACTTGTTCACAATTTGTTTTCTGAAAGTTCTCTATATTTTGCCCTCATTCTGCAAAGGTTTTGTTTTGGTTTTGCTGGGCATTGAACCTAGGGCCTCACATATGCCAGGCAAGTGCTCTATCACTGAGCCATATACCCCCAGCCCTGCAAAGATATTTTACCAAATATAGAATTCTTTTTTGGCCTTCATCTTCAACACATTGGAGATATTTTTCCTGTCTCTTACGACTTCCTTTGTTGTGGTTGAGACAGCTGTGGAGCTGCTTCTGTTGCTTCTACCATTTAAATGTGTTGGCAACTCCTATTAAGACTCTTCACCTTCATTAGGTCCTGGGCTTCGATTTCTGTTTCCCTTCATCATTCCTTTTACTTCATTGCCGGCAGACATGTTGTCCCACCAAGTTCACAAGTTGAAGTTTTTTGTGGTACCGGGGATTGAACCCAGGGGCATTCTACCTCCAAGCTCCACCCCTGGCCCTATTTTTTATCCTTTATTTTGAAACCGGTTCTCACTAAGTTGCGGAGGGCCTCACTAAGTAGCTGAGGCTGGCTGCGAACCCGGATCCTCTGGTCTCAGCCTCCCAAGTACTGGGATTACAAGCGTGCGCCACCACACCCAGCTGAAGTTTTATAAGTTTTCTACATTAAGCAAGAATTCACTCAGTAGTTTGAGATATTAAGAAATTGAAGCTCTTTAGGCTTTTGTTTCTTATTTATATTTGGAGCAAATCAATTGTAAGATCCTTGAAAATAACATATATATACATACATATATATATATATGCTGCTTTGGTAATCTTCATAGTTAATATATATGTGTTCAAAAGATTTCAATACTTATATTAGTGCTCAGACTTCATGTTCCAACTCTCATATCTAAACTACTTTATCACTTGAGCACTGCCTCTCCATTTAAAAGAAAGCCTTATTTGATTTTACATATACTCATAATTTGTCTTAATATCACAGTAGATCTTAAAGAAGGTTCTCAAACTTTATCATGTATAGCAATTACACATGGTGCATACTAAAAAGTCAGATTTCTGGACCAACCCACAGGAATTCTAATTCAGTAAGTCTAAGGGATGCTTAGAACTGCATATTTTCAGACATCCTAGGTAGCTCCTTGAATTAGTTTGCTAATTCAAATACACTTTGTAACAAATACACTGCTTAAACAGCAAAACTTTTATCACAGTTCTGGAGTCTTGAAATCTAAGATGAAGTTGTCAAGTTGATTTTTTTCCTGAAGTCTCTCCTTCACTTGTATGTGGCCACCTTCTCTCTCTCCCTCACATAGTCTTTCCTCTGTGTGTGTCCTAATCTTCTTTTATAAAAACACATCTTTATAAGATGTCAGAGCTAAAGACCTTAGGAATCCTTTCTAACCCATTTTTTTCAGCTAAAGAAACCAAAGAAGCCAAACATCTAATTAGAACCAGGAGTATAATATAGGCCATATCTTTTAATTCTTAGTTGATTTTATGATGCCCACATTGTGTTACTATCACAATCAATTTAGAATTTTGTTTTTACAGAAAATTATGAAATGAATCCCTGAGATTTTGATTTGAAGATCTAGTCTAGGCCTGAGGGATCTATCTATATTTTTAAGAAACTGTGTGATTATAATCAGCTTGTACTGCATCATATTTGTCAAAGAAGATGTATATGTGTGTATATAGTCTTACCATCCTTGTAAAAATGTATGGGTTAGTTTTGAACTAGCAAAAAGATAACAGGGAAGAACATGGAAATTAATAAATTTCATTTATTTTCAATAGCAAAATATGTAGCATATAATATTTTCATTGAAAAATGTTTCTTCTAGTTCACTTCATGTCTCTGGCTTCCAGCTAGATAATTTAAATGACTTATATTTGATAAATTGGTTAAATCAGATTTCAACAAAAACCTTGTGATTTTTTTTTTTAATCAGTAGGATTTAAAACTAGAGAATCTGCTGTGGAGCTTGTATAGGAGAACTGAATTTAATTGAAGCCCAGAAAACCATCTCCATTTAGAAAGTGATATGTTTTCAACTTATCTCAGTGCATGGGAATGCATGAATCAAAAAGTTACTCCACAGCCATAGCCGATGATTTTCCAGCAAATCATTTTCATTTTGATAAAATAATAAAATTGTGTGCTGCGTTAATTCTGGTGTGTAACTGGAAATCAGGACCAAGAAAACAGATGATTTTCTTTAAAAATAAGATCTTCCTTTTGAAAATATAAATTACCAAGCTACATAAAGACATTTTTCACATTTTATTTCATGCGATGTGTGGGTTTTTCTTCAACTTCTCACTTCTCCCTTCTATGTTGTGTTCTTAGCCTAGAAATTACAGATGGAAAAACTTGATTAATTAATGACCCAATATAGAAGAACAAAGTGGCTCTTTATTTTCAGTGGGAATTAATTTTTCTGCTTGTGCTTGGAATATTGGTAACTTGTTTAATAAATATTAGGTAATTAGATGCTGAATACTCAGATTTCTTTTTAGTTTTTATTTTATGCTGGACCTACAACTTGGTTCCCAGTAAATATTTCTCTGGGGAATATTTTTTTCTTATTCCTTAACGTTCTCATTTACCTAACATACTATATTTTGAAGTTGTTTTGTTTTGGTACTGGGGATTCAACCCAGGGGCATCTAGCTCTGAGCTCTACCCCTAGTCCTATTTTATTTTTTATTTGGAATTAGGGTCTCGCTAAGTTGCTGAGGCTAGCTGTGATCCTGTGATCCTCCTTTCTCAGCCTCCCAAGTACTAGGATTACAGGTGAGTACCACTGTGCCTGATTTCGAAGTTGCTTTTAAGCTGCTAATTTCTGAAATAGGGAGAAAAATAAACTGAGGAAATATCTTCTTCAAACATTGTAGTTCCATCATTGCTGTTGCCTTCTGGTGTCAAAGAGAAAGCTGAATGCTAACATGGGTTAACAAAGATCAAAGAAAATTCCATTTTCTTTCCTTCAGTATTTTAAACACAGTACTTCTCACAAATTCTCCAGATTTGAACCCTTACATGCTCCCCAACTCTCATTTCCCAGCTTAAGACAAATCAAAGCCACATGTTCTAGCAGTCCCACTGTGCCCCCATGCTGAGTCCATATTCCTCAAACAACTGTAGAATTCCAGAGTTTTCCTAAAGTTTCAACCTTATAGCCAGACGTGGTGGTGCACGCTTGTAATCCCAGTACTTGGGAGGCTGAGACCGGAGGATCCGGGTTTGCGGCCAGCCTCAGCTACTTAGTGAGACCCTCTGCAACTTAGTGAGACCCTGTTTCAAAATAAAGAATAAATAATAGGGCTGGGGGTGTAGAATGCCCCTGGGTTCAATCCCCAGTGCCCCCCCAAAAAAAGTTTCAACCTTATATGCCAAGTTTTGATTTTTGCAGCTTTTCTTAGTCCTTTTTCCGTTCCCATCTATTCTTCTGTTATACTTTTCCATCCTTTCTTCTTTTGAAAGTAGATATATTACTGTCAGAAAGTAATGCTGATTATCTGAAGTTTTTCTCCACATGCCTCTAATTCCATCTGTTCTTAAGTCGCTCATAATCCTCGTCACAGAGGAATCTTGGAAGGCAAGGAGATTGAGTACTTTGTTCCTGATCACAAAGCCAACTGAACTATTTCCGTCACATAGCAATAGCAACCTGGTTGTCTGTTCCTAAATTAGTTGGCATTTTATATCAACAGCATGTTTTCAGTTCTTTCTTTCTGTTTACTTTTTTCTTTCCTAGCCCTGCTCTGAGGACAGCCCCTACTCAAGGTGCTACCCTGTTGAATGGACACCTAAAAGGACAAGAGAAAATTCTTTCTGGCCAGAGAAACCAGGAAAAGTGTCCTCAGGGAAGCAAGGAAGGAGTTAAAGTACTTATGCTTTCTTACCTCTAACTTCCTTAGGGAGATTGGGCTGACCCTGTCTCGCAGAACTACATGACAGCACAGGTGGCTGTGACTCTTAAGAAGCCTCATCTTTGCCAGGTTTGATGGGGCACACCTGTAATCCCAGCTACTCAGGTGACTAAGGTAAAATAATTACAAGTTCAAGGCCAGCCTGGGTAATTTAGCAAGACCCTATCAAAATAAAAGGGGATGGAGATGTTGCTCAGTGGTAGAGCACTTGCTCAGCATGTGCAAGGCTCTGTGTTCAATCCTCAGTTCTTGGATGGGAGGGAGGGAGGGAGGGGGGAAGGCCAGTCTTTCTAGTTAGAAGACCAGGAAAAATGATCCTTGGTGTAGCTAGAGAGTGAGGCAAATGCTGGAGAGGTGAGAGATGGAAAAGAGCATCCCCTAATTTTGTACATGACATGATGCAAGTTCCAGGCTCATCTGTGAGCTATGCATGCACAAAACAGAGAGCAAAGGCTTTGAGAACTAAACTAAGATATAAACCATTGCTCAATCCTAAACTAATAATCCCTGAGGTTTACAGACCCAAAGCAGCATAACAAAGGCTTTGAAGACTGATCTGGAACTACTTCCCACAGAAAGGGAAACAGAATTGGTTCAATCTAATCAGGATGACTGCTGCTTTACATAAGTAAATGCCCCAGAGACGTGTGTGTGTGTGTGTGTGTGTGTGTGTGTGTGTGTGTGTGTGTGTAGTGGGGATTCTACCTCTGAGCTACACCCTCAGCCTGAGGCTGGCCTCGAACCTGCAATCCTCCTGTCTCAGTCTACCAAGTACTGAGATTACAGGCATGTGCCACCACACCTGGCCCCAAAGGATTTTAAAAGGCTCTTGAAGCCGGGCATGGTGGCGCACACTTGTAATCCCAGTACTTGGGAGACTGAGACCAGAGGATCTGGGTTCACGGCCAGCCTCAGCTACTTAGTGAGACCCTCTGCAACTTAGTAAGACTCTGTTTCAAAATAAAGAATAAAAAAATAGGGCTGGGGGTGTAGCTTGGAGATAGAATGCCTCTGGGTTCAATCCCCAGTACCACAAATAAAGAATAAAATAAAATTAAAAAATAAAAGGCTCTTGAAAATAACATTCAAAATGTCCAAGATACAATCCAAAATTACTTGATATGCAAAAAAGGCAGAGAAATAGTACCAGTTCTCCAATTCTCAAAAGCCAACAAATGCCAATACCACAATAACCAAAATGTTAGAATTATCAGATAAAGACTTTAAGGCAGCCATACCTTATGAATGATCATAAACACTTTTGAAATAAATAGACAAATGTCCTCAACAAAGAAAAACCAAACAAACTTTCACAATGAGAAAATACCTGAAATAGAAAATTTTCTGAGCCTGGCACAGTGGCACACACTTATAATCACACCTACTCAGGAGGCTGAGGCAGGAGGATTGGAGGGTTAATGGCAGCCTGGGCAACTTAGGGAGGACTTGTCTCAAAGTGTTTTAAAAAGGACTGGGGCGGCAGGGTGTTGTGGCTCACACCTGTCAGTACTTGGCTGCAACAGGAAAATTGCAGGTTTAAGACCAGCCTCAGCAATTTAGTAGGGATTGTTGGAAAGAATAGAGAGAAACTATCACATCCAGCCTGCCTTGCTCTGCCAAAAACTGGAATGCAAAAAGAGCCAATTTCACAGGCATTATGAACTGTGTAGGTGCACAAAGTCCCATGTTTGATTTATAGTCTGCTATCATTGTTTTCAAAGTCTTAATTTATGAGCAAGGGCTCCACAAATTCTATAGCTGGTCCTAACTACAATATTTATGTGAAGTTCCTCTCCACCCACTCGTTCCTTGTTATCTTGCCATCTGACTGTTGCCTTTGTAGTGGAATAAAAGTTCTGTCAGGCCATATATTGCCTAATGACCAATTCCCAGTCCCTCCTTAATCCTCATCCATTATATCTCTGAAACATCTGACATTGTTGACACACCATCCCTTTCTATTTCCTGTTTTGTTTCCATGACTCTATATGATTATGTTTTTCCCTTGTCTTTAAACTTGTTTGATAAAGACAAGTAGAATGATGGAATGAGTTAAGAGCCACAATAAAGCTGGGCATGGTGGCGCACACCTGTAATCCCAGTACTTGGGAGGCTGCAAAGGAGGATGCAGGTTTGAGGTCAGTCTCAACAACTTAGTAAGACCCTGTTTCAAAATAAAATAGGGTTGGGGCTGTGGACCCTGGGTTCAATCCCCAATACAAAGAAGAAAGAGACAGAGACAGAGAGAGAGAGAGAGAGAGAGAGAGGAGAGAGAGAATGAATCACAATACATGCTTGTGATAGTCAGTCTAGGTTGTCAACTTGACCTGATCATGACACATCCAAGATCATGTGACTTTGGGTGTGTAACAGCAGATTAAACAGAAAGCCCTGCCCTGAATGTAGGCAGCAGGATTCTGATAGGTGCGGACTTAGATAAAAGAGGGAGAAGCCGCGTAGAGTGCGTGCGACTCTTTCCGAGGAAAACGCATCTGCTCTCGCCTGAGATCGTCGGCCGCCGGCTTCGCCTTTCTCTGAAGA
>PVJS01037543.1:0-19858 GCA_004027185.1 Glis glis
TCTACTTAGTGAGGCCCTCCACAACTTCGTGAGACCCGGTTTCAAAATAAAGTATAAAAAAATAGGGCCGGGGGTGAAGCGCAGAGGTAGAACGCCCCTGGGTTCAATCCCCAGTACCACAAAAAATAAATAAATAAATAAATAAAGGAAATGTTTGTAAATTAGTGACAGGTGTCAGAGTCATCTAAGGCAATAACCCACAATACTGGAAAATATTTGTGTATAAAAGTATCTTCATACATAACTGAAAAAAGACCAATTTTACAAGGAAACAAGTCTTCAACAATAGGAACTGAGGGCATGGATGATGGTGGATCTACCCAATAGCAGTTCATTTACTTAGTGGACTATTATTCAGTCATTTAAAATGCTTCATACTGAATATTCAGTACCACAGAAAAGTGCTTATGGTATGGGTGAAACAAACCAGGCTTTATATTCATATGTATAATCTGAAACACTATGAAACTGTATAATCTAAAAACTGAAAGCCATATGCCTAAAGGAAGGATTATATATATATATATATATATATATATATTGTCTTTTCTTTAATTTCTGAGCACCATGTAATATATTTAGATTAGTTTTAAAATTGAAATTCATGAATACGTAAGTAATCAAAAAGGTGCTTGCAAAAGCATGGCGTTTGTTACTTTTCATTAATAAAAACAATAAATCATGTGTGTTCACTTTATTGGAGCTAAATGAGGAGATAAACATCAGTGTTTACATTTATCTCTTTTTAGAAAGTGCACATTGCTGGCGGTGTTGGGTGAAGAGCACCAGGTGCCATGGCTGGGAGTCATGGAGAGGGGTGTCCTTTGATAAGCCACTGCTCCTCCCCACACCTGCCACTCAAACCTCCCTCTCCTGGTGTCCTGGCCTTGGATCTGCCCCTAAGGCTCCCATCGTCCCTCACAGCTCTGCCTGGTTTTAAACTCATCTCAATAATCTGCATGACTTCGGGGAGGGGCACAATGCTCACCCGTGTCTCCTAGGGGCTCATCTACAAGGCTCAGAGAGTGTGTCCAGTGTCTTCAACTGTGGAAGATACCAAAGCGGCTGAGGAAGGGGCTTGAAGAATAGGGAAGCACTGACCAAGTGGAAGAGGCAGGGAAGGCCATTGCAAGTAGAGGAAATGGTATGGAAAGAATCCACTGTATTCAGGAAGCAGACACAGGCCATCCAGAGTGGCTAGAACATAAATACAGGATGGTGGAGATAGGAAAGAGAGGATTCTACAGGTAAGGCCTGGAAAGTGAGTAAAGAACTTGAACCTTTCCCAACTCCAGTAGGCAAAGGGAAGCCATTGAGAAGTTTTAAGCAGAAGAGTGGATTTACATTTGTAAATTAGCAGAGTGTTCAGAGAGCAGTGTGAGGGAGGGTTTGGAAGCAGTGAGATTAGAGGCAAAACACTTTTGGGCTCTCCAGACAGACAATATGAGTTTGAGCTGGAGCAATGTCATCATTTCATTCAACAAATACCTCCCGAGCAAGTGCTCTGAGCCCAGTACTGGGCAAGGCTGGGAATGTATTGTGAAAGGGGCTACAGACACCGTCCCTGCTCTCAGGGAGCTTGTACTATAATGTGCTGGAGAGGGCAGGAAACATGTGAGTCTATGCTAACAGAATCAACAGGTACCTTAGACCCTCCCTTGAGTGCTGAAAGGAGAAAATGCAGAGTCCTGTGGAAATCACACTGCTGCATAAGCCATCTTTCCACGACTTCCAACATTCATTTTCCTAACTGCAGCTAAAAGAAAGTCCCCATAAATATACTGGGAAAGGCGAGCTTTGGGGGTATGGGCTACCTCCCTGGTATGTGCAGTTTGAAGCTCCTGGTGTGAGTGGTTCCAACATGGACCATGATGAACAGTCTATGTATGCATGACAAGGGAGGAAGTCAAGGCTTTAGGCAGATGGATGGAGATGTGGGTCATGTGAGCTTTCGGCTCAGTGGCACTTGCTGTGTGATGCAATGCAAGTTCTTCTTCTGACAACACTGAAGTTGAAGTACATCAGCTCTGAGATTCCTTAGAGCTCTAAAATGGCCCGGGGCCCCTCATTTTTCTCCAACATTCTAATTGAAGGGACTGTGAGGTAGTACACGCTTCTCAGTATTTTATAGCTAAGCCTACTTTACTAACCTGCACTTCCTAACCATTGATATGTTACCAAATACTTCCACATACATGTATTGTACATGGTACTCTTCACAACCACCTTTTAATCCCATGATTACAGGTGAGGGAATTGAGGTGAAATGGATGAGAGAGGGGTGTGACCCAGGAAACCATCCCACCCAGCCAACAAGTGGCAAAGGGAGCCGTAGGTCAGGTTTCCAGCTCCAAAGTGGGCTCTCTATCCACTTCAGAAACTCCCCGTGCTCCCCGAGCTCCTACTCCCCTGTTCTAATCAATCCATGTTTAGGATGTAACAACTCAAATAGGGTATTAGGTAAGTTAAATGAGTTCAGCACTAAGGACTCACTAAAAGAGAAGAATGACTACATTTTATTGAACCCAATTTGTGAGCCATCTGGGAGCATTACCTTCAATGGGACACCCAGCACTGGCGTCCCCAGCTAAGAGACACTGATAAATAGAGACACCGGCATTAGAGCAACATTAGGGCCACGTGTTAAACACAGGGAGGTGAAGAATCTCGGGACGTGTAAGCTCTGGATGGTCTTTTTATTTCTCTCGAAAGCACTTATAGGAAGAGACGTGCTTGGCTGTCAGACAACATTCCTATAGAAATTTCCTTCGGAAGAATCATCGTGCTGCCAACTGGACATAGTGACAATGTTTGGTGCCGGAATAGCTTAATCCTGGTGACTTCCCTCAAACTCACCCTTGGCATGATTGAACCCAGGGGCATTCTACCTCCAAACTACACCCCAGCCCTTTTTATAATTTTTATTTTGAAACAAGGTCTTGCCAAGTTGCTGAGGGTCTCACTAAGTTGCTGAAGCTGACCTCGAATCTGTGATCCTCTTGTCTCAGCTTCCCAAGTACTGGGATTACAGGCATGTGCCACCACACCTGGCTGTGAGTTGGCAAAATACTTAATGTTTCATCCCTAAAACACAATAGTAACTTCTTCTAAGGTTGCTGTAAGGACGAATGAGCAGCCTGAGGCCTGGGAGTGGAGGTGAACTCTGCAGAAGAGCTGGGCAGCAGAACTTTCTGTGTTACCCAAGTTTCTGTCTTGCTCCCTTCCCTACTCTGTTCTTTTTTTTTTTTTTTTTTTTTTGCGGTACCTGGGATTGAACGCAGGGGCGTTCTACCTCCGCGCTACGCCCCCGGCCCTATTTTTTATACTTTATTTTGAGACTGGGTCTCACGAAGTTGTGGAGGGCCTCACTAAGTAGAGAGAAAGAGAGAGAGAGAGACAGGGAGAGAGAGAGAGAGAACGCGTGCGATCTGAGGCTGGCCGCGAACCCGGATCCTCCGGTCTCCGCCTCCCAAAGTACTGGGATTACAAGCGTGCGCCACCACGCCCGGCTCCCTACTCTGTTCTTATACTTGACTTCCACTAGGTTCCCAGCTTCTCCATGGAAGAATTGCAAAGAATTCCTTAGTGTAGCTTTCTCCTAGTGCCCTGTTTTTGTAGTTTAGTCGACCCAGCATAATCTCTGCATAATACCCGTGTCTGACTTAGTTGTCTACAATCTTCAGAACAGATCCTCTGCAACTGTGGCTTCTTGTATTCAAATCTTCCCCTTTACACTTTTTTTTTTTTTTTTGGTACTAGGGATTGAACTCAGGGGCATTCTACCTCCAAGCTACGCCCCCAGCCCTATTTTATTTTTATTTCGAAACAGGGTCTTGCTAGGTTGACGAGTCTCACAACTTTCTGAAGCTGTCCTCGAACCTGCGATCCTCCTATCTCAGCCTCCAAGTACTGGGATTACAAGCATATGTCACCACATCCGGCTTAAACTTTCATTATCTTTCCTCCTCCTCTTCTTCTTTCCTTTCTTCCAAGTATCTTTAGACAGCACCAACTCAATGCTATGCTCCGTGGCTTAAGGGAATAGTGGACAGAATACAGATTTCATACAGGCAGGTCTGAGTTCAAGCCTTAATTCAGCAATTCACCAGCTGTGTGACTTTGAGAAAACTCCTTTGCCTCTCTGATCCTGTACTTCTTTACTTATAAATGTGGATAACAATAGCTTCCTTATATGTTTTGGGTAGAATTTATCATCATTAGCATATGGGTGTTTTTTTAAAAAAATATCACAGAGCAAGGTGCTGCAAATAAAAGAGCAGAATAACCAAAAATCCCTAAAGCCATAGTTCCAACATCATAGGAGAACATAAAAAGTGAGAAAAAATGCAGAGTTGTTTCTTGGTATCTATGGGGGATTGCTTTTAGGATCCCTAAGGATATTAAAATTTTGTGGATGCTCAAGTTCCTGACAGAAAATGATATAGCATTTGTACATAACCTATACAACCCTCGCATACACTTTAAATCATCTCTAGAGTACTTAAAATACTAATACAATGTAAATGCTATGTAAATGGTTACAGCGTATTGCTTAGGGAATAATGGCAGAGGAAGTCTGAACATGTTTGGTGAAGATGCAAATTTTTTCCAAATATTTTTAATCTGCAGTTGGTTGAATATGCAGAATCCATGGATATGGAAAGTCACCTGTAGCATGTGACTATATTTAATAGAGAATCTTCCTGTTCTCCAAAGTATGCAGACATTTCTATAGGGAAGGCTGCTGAAATCCTTTATCCACTTGAAGCTGACCCCTCAGCCCTTAGGTGCTGTTATAGTTAGATCTAAAATGTCCCCTAAACAGCTCATTTATTAATATTCAGGGATGATGTAATTGAGTCACCACAGGGTTGTAATCCCAGCAGTGGGTAAATCCATTGTAATGGATTTATCTGGGTCGTGACTCAGACCCTTAGGGTGTGGCTGGAGGGGTGGAGTCCCTGGGGGTGCAACCTTGGAGATTATATGATTCCTCCTCCCCCTGCTCTCTCTCTTGTTTCTGGCCTCCATGATATAAGAAGCACAGCCCATGTGTTCTCCTTCTGTCCGCCTCCCACTGCCGTGCCCTGAGATCCACGATCCCCACATGGACTGAGCCCAAAACCATAAGAAAATAAATCCTTCCTCTAAGTTACGTGGTCAAGTCTTTAGATTTTGGCAGTGGGAATGCTGATGCGAACAGGTGCTGACTCTGATGTTGCCTGTCCTGAGCAGTGAGGGTCTAGGTGGACCACATGCCTGACCCCCCTCATTATGCTTTCTGGTGACACTGAAATAAGAGGATCCTTTGCCACCTGTCCTGTCCCCCTCCATTCTAGTTCTCTGCTCAGCCTTCTTCCTCTGAGCTTATTATACATCCACTCCTTCCTGCAAACCCCGATTTTCTCTTATCAACCCTAGGCGTCTCTTGAATCAAATTCATTTTCTCCCCAACACTAAAAATAAAAATTCTCACATTACAACTCCATCCGTTGCCTGGAGATAACATTCGGCTCCTCGCACACAGGCGGGCCTCCTCCAGCTGTGCCAATTTAATCCTGTTCTGCAGCTTCCTTCCTTTTGAATAGGATACCTCTGGCAGGTGAGGTGTTAGGAACATCAGTGTGTTAAATCTTTAGTAGACAGTAATTCTCGTGGGCATTTTTTCCCACCTCATTTGTCCTGGACACTATCATCATGCCTGCTGATATCTCTAGGCTTTCCCCTTGAGTTCCTTGGTAATTCATCAGAGCATGCGTCCATCCAGCAAAGGTTTCTTGAGGCCCTACCATGTGCCAGACATTGGTCAATGGTGCTTATTTGATGCTTGTGAGATATGCAAGATGCGTAGCAAGGGCCACGCCAGCTATTTCTTCATCTCTAGCTATTGTTCAATGATAAATGTGTACAGGGAAACAGGATGAAACTTGGTTATAAATGTGATTTCAGCCATGACCTTTATCCTCCACACCTTTGTCTAGGGATACACCTGCCAATGACATTTTCCTAACCAGGTTTGTGAGTTCACAGTTGGTTTTCTATGTCAGATTTTATTTTTTTGTACTTGGGATTGAACCCAGGGGCATTCTACCTCTGAGATATACCCCCAGGTATTCTTTATTTTTTTTTAACAGGGTCTCACTAGGTTGCTGAGAGTCTCACTACATTGCTGAGGCTGTCCTGGAACCTGTGATCCTCCTGTCTCAGCCTCCAAAGTACTGGGATTACAAAAGTGTGCACCACCAGGCTTGGTTCTATTTCACACTTTAATATATTCTCAGAGTCACCTCTTCTACTCACAAGGAGACTGCCTCTACCTGAGAAGACAGAAGCTCTTTGAATAGTCATCTCCATTATTCATTTAGAATGGTTTCATTTGTATAAACCAAATTTCATCCGTTGGTTGTGCCACTTTTTAATGTCTTCATTATAACTTTCATTATATCTTTTTTATCTGTCGTAGGCTTTATAAGAGGTTGATCTGTTTTATCTACTCTTTGTTTTTGCTTTTTTTGTTTTTAACTGGCTCAAGTAAGAAACATTTTAATCATTCTTTACAGTTTAATATTTAACCCATTTTGGTCAGCTTTTTAATATTTTATTTATAAATAATTTTGAGATATATACACCCATTTTAAAAGGAACTACTATACATTCAATACTTTCAACTTCTTAATTTAGGCAAAAATGTGTTACGGTAAGCCCTGTATTGTACAAGAATTTAGGTTATCACTATTGCAAGATATTTCTTTTTGTTAAGAGTATCCTTTAAGCTGGGCATGGTGGCACATGCTTGTAATCCCAGTACTTTGGGAGGCGGAGACCGGAGGATCCGGGTTCGCGGCCAGCCTCAGCTCTCTCGCTCTCTCTCTCTCCCTGTCTCTCTCTCTCTCTCTCGCTCCCTCTCTCTCTACTTAGTGAGGCCCTCCGCAACTTCATGAGACCGGGTTTCAAAATAAAGTATAAAAAATAGGGCCGGGGGCGTAGCGCGGAGGTAGAACGCCCCTGCGTTCAATCCACAGTACCGCAAAAAAAAAAAAAAAAGAGTATCCTTTATACTACCTGACTTCAAAATATACTACAAAATAATAGCAACTAAAACAGCATGCTCTGGACATAAATAAGACACCTAGACCAATGTAACAGTAGAAAACTGAAATAAATCCACACACAGCCAGCTGATTTTCTATAATGGCACCAAGAATAGAGATTGAGGAAAGGATGGCCTCATCAATAAATGGAGTTTGAAAAACTGGATATCCACATGCAGGAAAATGAAACTAGACCCCTGTCTCTTACTGTATATGAACATCAATTCAAAATGAATTAAATTTCAATATAAGACCAGAATTGTAAAGCAACTAGAAGAAAATATAGGGGAAATACTTTGTCACATTGGCTTGGGCAAGAATTATTTAGATAAGACCCCAAATCACAGGTAACAAAAGCAAAAGTAGGCCAATTGGATTGCATCAAGCTAAAAAGATTCTGCACAACAAATGAATAATCAACAAAGAGACCACTCACAGAATGGGAAAAAAATCTTTGCAAAATATTTATCTGAGAAAGGATTAATATCTAGAATATATAAAGAAATGAAACAACTCAATAGTAAAAGATAAAAAATCCCATTAAAATAGGCAAAGGATTTGGATCAAAACATTTCTCAAAAGGAGGCAAATAGCCAATCGATAAATGAAAAATGTTCAACATTACTAGTCATCAGGAAAATGCAAAGGAAAACCATAATGAGCTATCGTCTAACTTCAATGAAAATTACTATTATCAAAAATACAAACAAAACAAAACTAATGCTAGTATACATTTGGAAAAATGGGCCCCCTTATACATGTTGGTGGGAACGTAAATTGGTATAGCCATTATGGAAAACAGTATGGTGGCTCCTCAAAAAACTAAAAAAAAATGTCTATCATATGACTCAGCAATCCCACTACTAGGTATTTATCCAAAGGAAATGAAATCAGTATGTTGAAGAATTATCTGCACTTCTCTGTTTATAGTGACACTGTTCACAGGAGCTGAGCTAAGCAATCAAGCTAAGTGTATATCAGTGGATGAACGAATAAAAGAAATGTGGTATATATTCCCAATAGAATATTATTCAACCACAAAAAACTAAAACCCTGTCATGTGCAACAACAAGAAAGAACTCGGAGATGTTAAGTGAAATAAACTAGGCAGACAGACAAGTACCTCATGATCACATTTGTAAAATCTAAAAATGCTGATCTCAGAGTACAGAGTAGAATAGTGGTTACCAGAAATGAGAGAGGGCAGAGAGGAGAGGATGATGGGGAGAGAATGGTACACAGATACAAATAAGCGAGGAGGAATAAATTCTGTTATTCTAGAGCATAGTAGGATGACTACAGTTCACAGTATTGTAGTGTAAATTTCAAAATTACTACAAAAGAGGATTCCGAATGTTGTCATCACAAAGAAATAATGAACATTTGAGGTGATGGATATGCTAAATGCCATGATTTAGTCATACTACAATGTACACATGTATTGAAATAGCACACTGTACCACATATATATTTACATATACAGCTATTGTGTGTAAGTTAAAAATAAAATAAACTTTAAAAAAACAGTGTATGGATTTGCCACTCCATTATAAATTCTAAAGCTCAACGTTTGATCATAACTAGCATTTCTTTAACTCTGGTATGAACTAATCTGAGACTGGGGAGATGGGTTCAAGTCAGAAGGGCCTATTGCTGATCTGCCTTCAGTGAGCTCATGGAGGTTCTGAAAATGGGCAGGTCAGCTATGAGAATGACCATTTTACGGCTGAGGACACTGAAGCCCTCAGAGGTTAAATAATCAGAAGCAGTCAGCACTCTGAGTTGGTAGCACATAAGCACCAGTCTTCTGAGTTACTTCTGGGACTCCCTCCCTTCCCACTATATCACTGTATAGCTTGCAAACATCCAGAATCAAGGTATTATCTTCAAAAGGCACAGTATGGTTGAAGAATAGATAGGTCTGAGGAAATGGAATGGCTAGAAAGGTCTCTCTGGCATAGTTGTAATGGGGGAGGGGTTAATTTTATTAAGAACCTGATTCTGAAGTTATAAAAGTCGAGAAATGGAGAAAAAGAATATGAATGGGGGAAGTCTATAGCAGTGAGAGGTTGTAAGAAGATTTAGGGTAGAGAGGGACTGAAGTCCTGAGGAGAACACAGGGTGGGTGAACCCCAGGGTGAAAAACAGCATCAGGGAAAAACACCCAGTGTTCTGTGCCTGTATGTCTACACCACTCTGAACCACGCTATGATGGATAATTGCAGTGTACCAAAGAAGTATTACAAAAAAAATTTGGATTGCACGTTTAATTTCTTTTTCACTGTATCACAGCAAAGCAATAAGCTTCTATTATGGTTTGGATATAAAGCCCAAAGGCTCCTGTGTTAAAGGCTTCAGCCCCAGTATGACAATTTTCAGAGGTGGGGCTTCTGGGAAGTGATTGGATCACATGGGCTCTGACCCCGACAGTGAATTAGTCCCTTGATAGCTAACTGGACTACTGGGAGGTGATGGAAACCATAGGTGGAGGGGCATGGCTGGAGGAAGTAGGTCAGTGGGCGTGTGCCCTGGAAGGGTGTTCCTTGTCCCTGGCCCCTTCCTCTCTTTCTCTTTCTGTGCTTCCCAGCTGCCATGAGCTGAGCAGCTTTCCCTCACCGTGCCTTGCCACCATGATGTGTGGCCTCACCTCAAGCCTGAATCAATGGAGTAAGATGACTGTGGACCGAAACCTCTGACACTGTGAGCCAAATCAATCTTTCCTCCTAAAAGTTGTTTTTCTCAGGTATTTTTCATAGCAACAAAAAGCTGATTAATGCAGCTGCCTTATGAAGTAGAGAATTCTCTATTATAAAAAACTTATGACTATCTGTATCAATCAGGGATCAACCAGAGGAGCAAAAAATAGCACAAGTATATTAAAGTATATTATATGTATTTGTATATACAAATTATATGTATGCTCACATACATATATACATGGCATACATAATCTCCTAGTGATTGATTTTGCTCTTCTAATAAATAAATGGATAAATAATATTATATATGTATATATATTTAATAAAGATATATCTGTATATTATTTTCTGGAAGGATTTGGCTTTAGGCAATTGTGGGTGCTGACCAAGCAGTGTGTGTCTGTTGTCTCACATCTAGTACTGAAGCTTAAAGTCTTCTGAGCAGTTCATTCGTAAGGGAAGGCAGATATACATGGCGAGATTAGAAGCCCCCCAGAACCTTCAAACGTGAGTTGAAATTCCATGAGAACTAACTGGAATTGTGGTTTTCACTGCTTCCCAGATTGCTGATGTGGGTGACCTATAGAAGCCAGGGTCTCTTGTCAAGATATTAAGCAAAGTAGTTTGGATCTTGAATATCCCCAAAGGGAAAGGTGTTAAAGGCTTGGTCCCCAGTGTGGTGATACTGGGACCTGTAAAAGGTGGGGCTATTGAGAGGTCTTTGGGTCACTGTCCACATGTCCTCAAAGGGGATTATGGGACCCTGGTCCCTTCTTGTTCTCTTTTGCTTCCTAGTCATGAGGTGAGTGGTTTTGTTCCTCTCTGCATTCCTACCATGACGTACTGCCTCGCAACAGGCCCAATTTTTAGGGCCAACTGATTATACACCAGAACCTCCAAAACTGAGCCAAAGCAAACCTTCTCTTTTAATAAAGTAATTATCTCAGGTACTTTGTTATATTGACAGAAAACTGATTCTCTCTCTCTCTCTCTCTCTCACATACACACACACACACACACACACACACACACACACATCTGCACAAGGAGATGGGCAATCTTAGGAGGATCCAGGCAAAGGGAGAGCAGTTTAGGTTCAGTTGCTGCTTCAGGACAGCAAGGTGAGTCTACAGATAAGCAACAGCAGGTGAGCTGCAAAAGGATCACCAATTCCCTTCTATCCTTCAAACCTCCCAAGAATATCTCTGTGGTCCACCTAACTAGGAATATACAAGAAATCGAATCCTAGATAATGTAATTCAATCTATTCAAGTTGGCATATTGCAAAACTCCCACGCTTTCTGGGAAGGAATACTGTAGCTGTAGCTGGGAAAGGATTAACTTAGATGTTCTCCAGAGGCCTAGTGGAAGCTCAGAAAACTGTAGGCCTTCTGATTGCTCAGCATCCAGGCCACCCCAGCCAGAGGGACTCTCCATGTACCCAGAGATTCACCTGCTGTCAGTGCCTTGGTCCGCAGGGATTTCCATTTATCTGAGACCAGCTATAAGGTAAGAAAATGTCTCCCCAGTTACTCCCTTCCTTGTTGTCAAATATTAAATCATCTGCCTTTTGCATTTTAAGTAACAGTATGCATGTATTATTATAAGCTATAACAATAGCTAAAATTATAAAATGAGAATACATAGTGTGCCAGACCTTTTCACATGCATTGTCATGAACGATTCTTACAACAATCCTGTATGAAAAGTATTATTATCACCTGAATTTTACTGATATGAAAATTAAAGCTTAAAGAAATTGATTTGCTCAATGTTGGCTGTTATGGGTTGGAGCAGAAATTTGAATCCAAGATATTCAGTTTTGGAAAGTGACCCATCATCTCCATAAAATCCAAACCAAAACTAAGCAAAAATCAACCAACCAAACAAACAAACAAAACAGATGAAGGGAATTATCACGTAGTTAAGAACCCTCTCTAACTTTTTTACAGTTGAGTCTCCTGGTATCCTGGTATCCTATTTCTTTTTAAGATGGAGAATACGTGATTCTACAAGCAGAAGAAAAGTAGAAGGGTAAATAGAGGGAATTTAAAAAATAAAAACAAACAAGAAGGAACATAGGAAACACCAATGGGATGAATTGAAGAAGGGCAAAAAGGAAAGGAAGAACAGCAGGAAAAAAATTTCCCATCTTATCATTATCTTATTACCCAAATGAGAAGGCATAACATCTCCCCTCTGAGACTGGGAATGAATAGAAAGATGGAGAAATCTAATCAATACAATAAATGAATAGCCAAGAGCTCAGTTATGCCAACTGAAGACTTTCAAGCAATTTTAAAAGGTATATAGCCAAAAAGCTCAAGGGAACACCAAGGAATGGGACAGTGGCATTAGCAATCATTTAGAATGCATTCTGAGCACTCTCAAGACAGGTCAGACCCTAGGCCAATACAAAGTTGGCTAATGAGGACAGGTAGGCAGTTTCTTGTGTCCACTTCTAGGAGACAATAGCTCAGAAGACTTTGAAAATCACCAATGCATGGTGGCGTGCAAAACTCTGGTTGTTGAAGAAATGCAACAGGCCAAGTGTGTGTGTGTCTCACCTGCAAAATGTCTGTCTTGAGCCCCTTTTCACCTAGACAGGGCTACTCATCATTCAAGATCTAGCTTAAATAACAACCCCCTTCTCAGCACACTGCCAAGCACTGGCCTTCTGGGTTTATTCATGTCTACTCTGTAAATAATTAGTTACTTAGCACCCTGATCCCCTTGAGGGGAGGGACTGTATTCTGTGCTTTTCTACATTTCCATTGCTGCCATTACAAGCACCTGGGGAACACTGTTCAGTTTAGTTACTGCAGGGCTCCCTCTTCTATATGCATGCCACCCTGTTACTTAGGCCTGGAATCCCTTCCTTTCAAAGGCTTCTCAAAGCTCCCTTCTCCTCCCAGCCCCATAGATTCTGCTCTAGTTTATTACATCATTGTCTCTTCCCAGGCTTAAACAACCTGCCGCCATCTTCCCACCACCTTCCATGGTGCACTATCCCATTGGTGGCACACCTTCACAAACATGATCTGTCTCTTTTTTTTTTTTTTTTTTTTGCGGTACCGGGGATTGAACGCAGGGGCGTTCTATCTCCGCACTACACCCCTGGCCCTATTTTTTTATGCTTTATTTTTGAAACCGGGTCTCACAAAGTTGCAGAAGGCCTCACTAGGTGGAGAGAGAGAGAGATACAGGGAGAGAGAGAGAGAGCGAGAGAGGAGAGAGATAAAGCACGCGCCCGCGCATGCGCGCTGAGGTTGGCCGCGAACTCGGATCCTCCGGTCTCCGCCTCCCAAAGTACTGGGATTACAAGCGTGCGCCACCACGCCCGGCTAACATGATCTGTCTCTACTTCAAAGTCCTAGGATTTCTTCCAATTGGAGAAGTGGTACTCTTTAGGGCTGCCCGGAGGCAAACATTCAGAGTTCCAACCTCTTCCAAGGCTATGCTTCATGTACAAAACACTGAGTATTCTCTCCCCAAGGAAGTATTGATTCAACATTCCTAACTGAACACACCAGCAAAATACTGGCAGGCTCCTTAGCCTTGACCCAGGCAAGAACAGACCACTGAGTTGCTCCAATGTTTAAAAACCCAGACTTGCAAGCAGAACATACCAATAGGAGTAGAGGACTCCATACAGCTGCACAGTAGATCGATCTGTCAAAGCTCTTCCGAGCACAGTGATCTTCACAATCACAGAAGACAGCATTGTTCTCACTTTATAAGTGACCTAATGGAGGCTGGGAGGACTAGGCTCATGTGCACGAGCCCTCACCGCTGCTTAGCGACAGAGTTCAGAATGAAGCCTTGAATCTCGACTCTAGAAAGGCACACATCTGGGAAAGCTCCATTACTCTGGGTGCTTACTGCTTCTTAAACTTTGAAGTCATCACATATCTATATATTTCCGACCTCTGTCTATAGGCAGAATGCATTAGAGAGATTTATTAGACAGGCAATCTAGAAACGATGACTGTGTTTGGAAGCTACCGCTCCCCAATCCTCCTTAGGTAGAAAACCTTAATTTGTCTTCCCAAATTCACTCCACCTCAGAGAATTGCTTTGTGGATGGAAAAGCAATAATAAAAGATCAAACTGAGTCCAGCTTCCAATGATCAGCCTCTTCTTTCCATCGTGGTAAATTACAGGCTTCCCCTAGGTCCCGCAGTTACTTACATGGCTGGTATGCACATGTGAATAACCTGGCCAGCCTACCGGGGGCCGAGGCTGCTCCCACTCCAACCCACATTTCTCATTTAACTCCACTCATTAGAGGAGGCTGGGGCGCAAGTCAGCTGAACATGTCAATAAGTCACCAAGGAAATGCAAAAATTGACAGCTGAGGAATCCCATCCCCCTCCCTCCTCCACTGAGAAACCCTCAGAAAAAAGGGCTTTCAGCCTCCTTGCCAGGTCACTTAAATGAGTAGTGACATTTGAGTCCCTCGGAGTAATTAATTTCCTCTGTCTCCAATAGCGCCTCATATTTTTAATGACTTTTTACAGGTCTCAGATCCTCCAGCCTCCCAGCTCCCTCTCTAGTCCCTTGTTCCCTGAGGTCCCATAACAAATCGCTTGCACTTGTATTTGCCTTGCAAACTCACATAAACTGGAAATGATAAATACATTATCTGGGCTTTTTAACGGACCATTGTTTAATTTTCTATGCTTGTCTGGCTGGGGAAGAGATGAATATTACCTTGTGGAGAATAAGATTTCTATTCCATTTAAGGGGGGAGTTAGGGGTAATCTATGGCAGAAAAACAACGCTCTGTTCATCCTAATAGGCAGTGCTGCTAATTAAAAGTGTTGGAAGGGACATCCATCCACCAGTCTGTGATTCATTCAGCATTATCCCTGGTAAACAAGAAATAGATATTGGGATGAATGCTTCTAATTTGTCAAAAGAATAGGCATTTTCAATTGTGCCTTCCTGGCTCCTGTATGAAGTACATAATTCAATGTTGCCATCATTTAAAAGTTTAGGACCTCAAAGTAATAGTACTTGTCCCTTAAGCTCGTAAATTCCCAAGTCTGTTTCTTATGTAGAAACATTTATCTTGTGCATTGTTTGACTTCACTGTCTGCAATTGAGAATGGTTTCTTCTGTTGGTAAATACATTAAAAGAGAAGGAATTTGAGAAAAGGAAACCAACAAAGTTGCTTTTTAGAAAAATTAAACCAAACTAAAATGATCTATTAGAAGAGTAAAAAATTCAGGCAGAAAAACTTCAGGTTCCTAATGACATTTACTAGGTACTTAAAGAAAAGAAGAAAGAGAATCAATATTTCTTCCCAAAGCACAAAGAAAAGCCACCCTACGCACCAATTCCCAAAGGCTCCATGAACCCTCCAACATGTTTCAAGGAGGAACACAGGACACAAAAGCCATCATTTCATGAGAACCTAGAGACATGTGCGAGCAAATTTCTAGAAACTGAAAAGAAAGATTTACCTTGCACCAGCAAGATCCAGCCAGACTCAAATATTTATTTACCTTTGTGTTGTGCAAAAACCTTCTTCAATCATGAAGACTTAGAGCCAGGGTTCACCACCATGTCTTGCTGAATACTGAAAATAAATGAAAGGTGATATTAATAAAAGGTGAACATTAATTATTTCATGCTCTTGTTTTCCTTCTCTTTTTCATTCAAGAAATCTATACTAGCTTCCTACCATACACCAGACCCTGGGAATACAGAGGTAGATTAGACAAAACACCACCCACAAATAAAACCCAACAAGCACAGTCCATTGTGTTAGGCAAGAGGTAGTCACAATGCCTCCTAGGAGGGAGACAGGATGTATGTGTGCGGGTGTCTTTTTGAGACATGTGTGTACACACATATGTTTACATATACACAAAAGAATGTAAGAAATTTTAATGTGCTTTCCGCATTTATAATTCATCTGATTCTCTTAAGTGCTTGAGCTCTTGCCTTGAGATCAGTAAAGAAGTGGGCACTGGAGAAAATGTCAAGAGTCTTAAAAGTGATCATACCCTTTAATCTGCAATTCACCCTCTGGATTTCTTCTTAAGGAAGGAATCGCAAATACAGACCAGTATTTATACACAGAGATATTCATCCTAGTGTTGTTTGTAAGGGGAAAACCACCAATAGTGGAATGATAAAGTAAATATTAGTATTTCTGCATAGAAAAATATTATGCATTTATAAAAATAGTGTAACACTTTTCAAGATATGGGAAATATAATTTGTATAATATAACAAAATCATTAATAAAGTTTAAACTCATCCATGTAGAAAGTCTTAAAAATTAATAGTGGGTATGTTTGTAGTATGATTATAGGTTATTCTCTGTTTCTTTATACATTCCAAACTTTTTCAAAGATTATGATCTTCTTTCTGGATAGTAATAGAAGTTTCAGCACCATATCACACTGTGCCACTTCCTCCACACCCCCTCTTTAGCTGGAGACTCCCTGTTCCATGACTCCCCAAAGCAACGCTGCCTCAGAATTGTCCATTCCCATCTCTCCCTCCCTCTAGGTGTGATGAAGTTGTCATTTCTTATCAACCTTTGCCTCCCATGAACCTAACACAAAGAGACCGGCGAGTATTTGTCACTCAATCAATGTTTGCTGCATAAAGGAAGGAATGAGCGAGTGAATGAATAATTAAAGGACTTAACTGATGGAACTGACCTGACTAAAATTACATTAAGAAAATTGTTCATTCAAAATAATTGGTGACAATAAAAAGTTAAGTTCTATTTGGATTCACAGAAGATAAAAGAAGATGGAAGGCAGAGATGTAGCAATTTTTTCAGAGAAGACAGTAAAAGTGAGAAAAAAAAGCCTATAGTTAAAAAAAAAACCCTCAACCTAATGGAATATCACAGGCTAGTGATCTTCCAATATATTCCAAGACCAAGAATCTGTTTAAGGAAGGGTTATTTATCTACCAACATCCCATTACAACAACTCAGTTATTTTACATGTTTGCAGTTACATACACATAAACTAAGTAGGCTCTTGTTATTAGTTTTAATCAGCTATGGCTGGTTGACTTCCTGCTCAAGAAAAAAAAAAGCTACAGGATAGATTCCTGTAGTATTTTTTAGAAATTCAATTTAGTCTAATCATAAAACTAGTGAAATATAGCCACGATATTAATTTACAGTTATATTTCTCTGAAAGAAGACCCAGTTTTAAGAGTTATGTAATCTTGAACAAGTTATTTGACCTCTGTAGTGCTCAGTTTATTATTAATAAAATGAGATAATAACACCAATCTGATAGGGTTATTGTAAAGAACAAATAGTATAATAGGAAGCATAAAATTTAAAATAGGTGTCAAGTATTTTACATCAAGTCCTGGCACTCTTAGACACAGAACAACTTTCCTTTTTTTTGTGCCATGAAGTATGCTAAGCCATGAATATGCTAAGTATACAAATTTTATCTCATTTCATCCTTAATTTTTGATGTGGGGGGTCCTAATGTTCCACTTTATAATCCTTTTATATTTCTGTAAAATTGGTAATATTGTCTTCTATTTTATTTTTTATTTTAGTTGTTTGAGTCTACTCTCCTGTTTTTTTATACTTTTATTGGTGCATTGTAATTATATATCATATTGAGGTTTAAAGTAATACAAACATATATGCACACATCTCTTGGTGTGCTTCTCTTTCATCAATCTCCCCTACTCCTCTCCCCCCTCAATCTTACTTGTTACTAATGTTGGCACTGATAATCTCATGTATACACATAATATTATTTGAACTGTTTCCTTCCTCAATCCTCTTTTTTCTCTTCCCACCTCCTTCCCCCAATCCCTTTCCACTATTCTGTTGGTCTCTCTCTTCATTTCATTGAAGTCTTTTTTGTTTCCTATTTTATCTCTAGCTTCTATGTATGAGAGAAAATACATGACCCTTAGCTTTTTGAGACTGGCTGATCTCACTTAGCATAATATTCTCTAGTTCCATTCATTTTACTACAAATGACATAATTTTGTTCTTCTTCATGGCAGAGTAAAACTCCATTGTGTATATATACCACATTTTCTTTATTCATTCATCTGTTGACAGATACCTAAGTATGGTCCCATAATTTGGCTATTGTGAATTGTGCTGCTGTAAACATATATATGCATGTATCACCACAGTATTCTGACTTTAATTATTTTGGAAAGATACCAAGGAGTGGTATAGCTAGGTCATAAGGTGGTTCATTCCATTCCTAATCTTTTGAGTAACCTCCATATAGATCTCCATAGTGGTTATACTAATTTACAATCCCACCAACAGTGTAGAAGAGTTCTTATTTCTCCATGTACTCACCAGCATTTATTATTGCTTGTATTCTGTTTTCTTTCTTTCTTTTTTTTTTTCGGTACCGGGGATTGAACCCAGGGGCATTCTACCTCCGCGCTACACCCCCGGCCCTATTTTTTATACTTTATTTTGAAACCAGGTCTCACAAAGTTGCAGAGACTTCTGTCTCTGAATAAATATAAATATACATATATATATATATATATATATATAAATAGGTAGAGAGAGAGAGAGGGAGAGAGAGAGAGTGAGTGAGAGAGAGAGAGAGAGAGAGAGAGAGAGCTGAGGCTGGCTGTGAACCTGGATCCTCTGGTCTCTGCCTCCCAAAGTACTGGGATTACAAGCGTGCGCCACCACGCCCGGCTTATTGCTTGTATTCTTGATGAGATTCTAACACCAGTTGGAATGTCAATCATTGAGTCTTCTCTCTTCTTTTTGTAGCCAACATAGCTAACGGTTTGTAAATTTTGTTGGTCTTTTTGAAGAATTGTCAATTTCATTGATTTTCTTTATTGTTTTTCTATTCTCTATTTCATGTGTCTAAAGATGAGGAAACTGATGACCAATGTTAAACAATAAGTGTCTGGGCCAAAATTTGAGCCCACACTCTCTTGTTAGCTATCAGGAAAAGAAAGCATCAGGTCTGTGTTTGTGCCCAGGCTTTAGCTGGCAGTAAAGTGCAGCTTAGAGTTTTACTAGGTCACATTGTAGTCTTTCATATGCTATGGCTTGAACTTTATTCCCTCGTAGTCACACTTAAGTGCCCTCCTATTTATTTTCTTATTAAATATTTCAAGCATGAAGTTGAATATAGACATAATTATAACAAAAACCTATGTACTTCCACCTAGTCTGGCCAGATTTGATCATTCTGCCATATTTGCTTCAGGTCTTTTCTATTTAAACTAAAACATCATAAAACATTACAGATATAAGCAAAGCCAACCATGAATTTCTTTCCAATTCCACAAAGATAACTACTCTCCTAAATTTTTATGCATGTTTTTCTGCTTCTAATACATATTTGTACCCATAAACTATATATACCACTGTTTTGCATGCTTTAAAACTTTGTTTAAATGGTATTCCAATGGTAGGCATCCACCTGAAGCCTGTTTATCTCACCCAGTGTTATGTTTTAAAGATTTTGCCACTTTGATAGAATCAGCTTTAATTCTTGTATTTTAACATTTAGATAGTATTTTGTCATGTGCTTATATCCTGGCTCAGTCATCCATATTGATGGACATTTAGGTGGTTTCCAAATTGTGCTAATACAAATAATGCTACAATGCATATTTTATACTCTGTAGGCAGATATGTGTGAGATTTTTCTGTGGGCTTGCAAGGTCAGAGATTATATGCATCTTCAAAATTATTTGACGTTGCAAGTTGTTCTATAATGTGATAGTAACATTAACACTAACCCAGCATTAATTCGCATAATTGTCAGCATTTGGTATTGTCAGACTCACTAAGTAGAGAGAGAGAGAGAGAGAGAGAGAGAGAGAGCTGAGGCTGGCCACGAACCCGAATCCTCCGGTCTCCGCCTCCCAAAGTACTGGGATTACAAGCGTGCACCACCACACCCAGCTGCATAGTTTATTTTGGGGCTCTATATTTTATTTCACTGATCTTGTTTTCTATTTCTGTGCAAACACCCATAATGCTTTAATTATTATAGTTTTATCCTAACTTTTCACAGCTGATGGGGCATTCCCTCCCTCCCTCCCTCCCTCCCTCCCTCCCT
>PVJS01037544.1:0-19863 GCA_004027185.1 Glis glis
TCTCTCTCTCTCTCTCTCTCTCTCTCTCTCTCTACCTAGCGAGGCCCCCCGCAACTTCGTGAGACCCGGTTTCAAAAATAAAGCATAGAAAAAATAGGGCCGGGGGCGTGGCGCGGAGGTAGAACGCCCCTGCGTTCAATCCTCGGTACCGCAAAAAAAAGAAATTAAAAAAAAAAAAAATTTGGCCTTGTGTCCTCCTGCTTTGGAGGCGGGCACATGCAGACGCGGACCAAGGCACAAGTTTTGTTCTTTTCTAGTGCATTGAGTAAGATTTGTCTTTAGGTCCGTAGGGTTATTCATTCTTTTTTTGGGGGGTGCTGGGGATTGAACTCATGGACATTCTACCTCTGAGATACACCCCCAGCCCTAGTTTATTTTTATTTTGAAACAAGGTCTCACTAGGTCAATGAGAGTCTCACTACTTGCTGAGGCTGTCCTCAAACCTGCGATCCTCCTGTCTCAGCCTCCCAGGTACTGGGATTACCAGCTCTATAGGATTATTCTACCTATCTTAAGTGCCTGGTATTTTGCCAGGACCCATGTGAGGGATACAAGAGGGGTATTTCACTAAACTTTTGGTGAAGCCTGGCAGATATAAAATAATTTTCCCATTTTCTAAGTCAAACATGTGAAACAGTCACAGTAGAAAATGATGAGAGAAAAATTCCAAGAAGAGACAGCCGTGAGAGCCAGGTAGTTCTGAGGGCCTGCTGCGTGCCAGGGCTCTGCCAGGCACTGCAGACACGCCCCTGCCATCCCGGAGTTTACCATGTACTGCAGGGCTGCCAGTACGTGAGCGTGCGTGTGTGTCACCACTGCTGAGTGGTGAGCAGGCACCCTGGGGAATAGTGGCCATGACGGTGACTTTTTTTTTTTTTTTTTTTTTGCGGTACAGGGGATTGAACCCAGGGGCATTCTACCTCCGGGTTACACCCCCAGCCCTATTTTTTATTCTTTATTTTGAAACCGAGTCTCACGAAGTTGCGGAGGGCCTCACTAAGTAGCTGAGGCTGGCTGCGAACCTGCGATCCTCCAGTCTCAGCCTCCCAAGTACTGGGATTACAAGAGTGTGCCACCACGCCTTGGCTTACAGCGACTTTTTACAAGTGATGCTCAACAAGAAATGAGTTTGAGGGCAGCGTGTAGAACAGGAGGGAAGGAGAGTTGAGAGTCCTCAGGAGGCAATGAACCAGGAAGTGGGGTGGCCCAGAGCGCTGCAGGGGCGACCCAGCGCAAGTGCAGAGGCCATCTCACAGGGAGAGCTGGGGCACTTGGCCATGGATTGGGTGTCAGGGCAAGTAGCAGGGGGCATTTGAAAGGAAGAGCAAAGGCTGCGGGATTCTGCGTTCCTGGGTGAGGAGGAGGCAGAGGCCGGGGACCTTTCTGCGCAGGGCCTGCTCATGCTGGAGGCAGAGGCGAGGGGTAGCGGGCAGGCTCGCTGCAGCCAGCACTAGTCAGTTCATGAGCCTCCCGTTGTCCCCGCTTCCTCCCAGCTCAGTCTTCAAGCTCTCGTTCAGCTGGTCCCTGTCAGGGCTGCCTTTCCCTGCCTGGAAGGCTTTGCCTTCTCCCAGGATCCCCAACTCCTGTTCCTGCAGGTTTCAGCAAAGCCTAGGGTCAGACAGTAAATATTCCAGACCTCTTGGGCCATACAGACTCCATTATAACTGCTCGGCTCTGCCAGGTAGTATGGAAGCATGTGTAGAGGAGTGGGTGTGGCTTTGCCAGTAAAACTTTATTTACAAAACCGGCCTGCAGACTGTAGGCTACTATAGACCTCTGGGGATTCTGCCTCTGAACTACACCCTCAGCTGCTCCCCGCACAGCTAGTGTCCATCCTCGTCTCGCCAGAGCTTGTGGCTCTCTTTGTGTTGTATTGTCACCGTGCGTGCACCCCATCTGTCTGCCCTCGAGTTCCTAAAGGGGCAGGTGTATTCTGTTCACCACTGCGCAGCATCTCACATGGGGAGCGCTTGGGTCCAGCTGAGGCGCAGGAGGCCCCAAGGTGTGAAGACTGTGTTGGGCCTGACCACATGGCTCAGAGGCAAAGACAGGAAGGGACTTTACAAAAAAAAAGGTCCTTTATACCAGGACCTGCTGGCTCATGAGGGCCAACTTTATTTTCCAGAATCTCAATATTGTATGATACGTCTACATGCAGTGAAACCCACAGGTGCTTCTAATTTGTCATGTTTCAAGACTGGTTGATGCATTGCATAAAAATCACGATAGGGCTGGGGTAGGTGACTGGGAAGGAGAGACAGAGCTACAGCCAGGTGTGGTGGTGCACACCTGTAATCCCAGTACTTGGGAGGCTGAGACAGGAGGATCACAGGTTCTAGGACAGCCCAGCAATGTAGGAAGACCCTCAGTAACTTAATGAGACCCTGTTTTAAAATAAAAAGGGCTGGGGGTATATAGCTTGGAGGTAGAATGCCTCCGAGTTCAATCCCCAGTATCATACACAAACACACACACACACACACACACACACACACACGTGAACTACAGATAAGGTGAGGAGAGGGGGAGGGTTGGTGGAAAGGTGACATTTCCCCTGTGATGTTTCCTCTACTCCTTCCCCTGGGCCTCATAAAAGAGGAGGAAATGGCCAGGACAGCCTAGGCTCGTTTCCCTACCCAGCAGCTGACAGCAACAGGCCTTTGGCCCCAGGCCTGGCTGCGAACTCTGACCCTGGCACTGGGACGGATCGTTTCCCTACCCAGCAGCTGACAGCAGCAGGCCTTTGGCCCCAGGCCTGGCTGGGAACTCTGACCCGGGCACTGGGGTGCAATAATTTTTACTGCAGTATTTATTTGGAGACAAGAGAAAGGAAGGCGCTTGGGTTTGGGTTGGCAAGGGCGCGCCTTGCGCTCTAGGGCTTCTGTTTGGATTGGCTGGTGCCTGCCAGACTACCCGCTGTACCTTCCTAGCTGTGGGGAAGTTTGCTTACGCTGAGACTGTCATGAATTTGCTGCACTCAGATCCTAGGCCTGGCCTGGGTTTTTGGGCCTGGGCCACAGGTCTGGGGAGTTTTTCCCTTGAGAGGCTAAAGAAAGAAGACCTCAGGCTGCATGACGCAGTTAGCAGCCAGTGCCCTGGGCGGATGCTCATGGGAATCCTCAGAGTTCAGGTCTCCTTGGAAACATGGGACTTGGAAGTGGGAGGGGCAGGTTTAAATTCCTCAGGGAGCAATAAGACCAACTCTGTACTAGGTGCTTTTCAGACCGCTCTCAGGATTCGAGGGTTTTACTCTGCTTTCCTGAGCCCAGGGGGACTTTCAGCCTGGTTGGCCAGGAATGGGGAAGGGTAGGGGAGACTTACTCGAAGCCTCTACCCCTCTAGCTCTGCAGTGCAGCCTTAGAAACATCTGCTGTTTTCTTGAGAAAGGTTGTAAGGAAATGTGTTGCTGTGCTGCCCAGTGAGGCTTGAACTCAAGCTCAAGCAGTCCTCCCAGCTCACTCGGTCTCCTGAGTGAGTACCTGGGACCGTAGGGACCACCACACCTGGCCTCTTACCAGTTTTTCAAGTGCAATAAAATGTTTTCATGGGCATTGAACTGGGAACCAAGATTCCTGTCTTCAGTCTTGGCTGTGCTAGATGAGGGTAATTACTTATTTATGTATTTTGGTGCTGGGTTTGAACTCAGGGGCATTCTACTGTCGAGCTACACCCCCAGCCCTTTTTATTTTTTATTTTGAAAATCAGGGTCTCACTGTTTCTGAGCATCTCACTAAGTTGGCGAGGCTGGCCTCGAAATCCTCTTGTCTCAGCCTTCCATGTACTGGGATTACAGACGTGGGCCACCACGCCCAGCTTAAGTTAATTATTTCTAAAATGTGGAGTTCATATTTAGAATAATATATTCAGGTGCAACCATGGAGGAGATTTGAGAAGTTGACCAAGGTTTTTCAAGCCCAGGGATTTTGTGGTTATGCGAAGGCCTCAGCCTTCAGGATAGTATCCATTTCTTTCTTAAGATTAATTCTCAGCTGGACGTGCTGGCTCATGCCTATAATCCCAGTACTTGGGAGGCTAAGACAGGAGAGTCCCAGGTTCGAGGACAGCCTCAGCAACTTAGTGAGACCCTGTTTCAAAACAAAAAGGGCTGGGGGTGTAGCTCAGAGGTAGATGCCCCTGGGGTCAATCCCCAATACCAAAAAGAAAAAAAAAAGATGAATTTTCAGTGGAGTCCAGGATTCTGGGAAGGCTGTGAATCTCTGAAAAAGACAGCAATTACTGGGCAGAGACTCATGGACTTCTCTGCTCCTTGTGCCTCCAAGCACAGAGCCAAGATTGTGGCTGTGCAGGGCCAGGACCAGGGGGACCTGGGAAGTATGTCTCAGAGATTTCTAGAGTTTTCCTCCAGACTGAAATCCCCCTTGCATTTAGTTCACTAGAACATGCCACAGAAGAAGCCACGCAGGCCAAATTAGGTGTGCCCTTAGAAGGAACAGCAGTGACGTACTTGCTCTTTACCCTGCCCCCAGGTGTGCCGGCATGTGAAGAATGGGGACGTTCTCCTGCTGAACCGACAACCCACCCTGCACAGACCCTCCATTCAGGCCCACCACGCCCGCATCCTGCCTGAAGAGAAAGTTCTGCGGCTCCACTATGCCAACTGCAAGGCCTATAATGCTGACTTTGACGGAGACGAGATGAACGCCCACTTCCCCCAGAGTGAGCTGGGCCGGGCCGAGGCCTATGTCCTGGCCTGCACCGATCAGCAGTACCTCGTTCCCAAGGTAGGTCTAACCTTGAGGCCCTTTCGTGGGCCATTGCCAGTGTGACTTGACAGTTTGAACTAGGGTCCTCACCAGCCCCTAGGGTCAGCAGGCAGCTCCAGGGTAGGGGCACCTTGAACAGAGGGTCCCCATTTCTTCCATGTGGGTTTTCAGCCCTCTGATTGACTAAAGGCAGGGAAAATGTCTGTCACCATGCCTTAAAATGTCAGTAGAAGCCGGGCGTGGTGGCGCACGCTTGTAATCCCAGTACTTTGGGAGGCGGAGACCGAAGGATCCGGGTTCGCGGCCAGCCTCAGATCTCTCTCTCTCTCTCTCTCTCTGTCTCTCTCTTTAGTGAGGCCCTCCGCAACTTCGTGAGACCCGGTTTCAAAATAAAGTATAAAAAATAGGGCCGGGGGCATAGCATGGAGGTAGAACGCCCTTGCGTTCAATCCCCGGTACCGCAAAAAAAAAAAAAAAAATGTCAGTGGAACTTCTAAATGGTTATCTGGCCATCTCAGAAACCTATGTTTACTAGCTATATAATAGGTCTTGTCTGCTAGACTTTTTTGGATTCTAACTTACTGGCCTCCAGCAACCATTCACATCCAATATGTGATGGCCCACCGATCCCTTGGATCCTTTGAGTTCTCATGAGTATGAATTTTTAAGAAGCAGCCATATCCCCCTCCCCCTGCCACCCCAGTCCAGGTCCCCTGTGGCCCATGAAGGTATCTTGTCTTTGAATCCCTTCCTTCTCTTCAAGGTAAATCCTCATGGGCAGTCCCCATGTGGTCACACCTATTCAAGCAAAAACACAGGAAGGATATGGCTTTCTCCCACCTCACCTGGCTGGCTGACTTGTTCCCTGGGCCCAAGTCAGCGCATGCTCATGGGAAGGACAGAGCTGTGGGCTACAGGAGAAAGGGTAGAGTGTGTTCAAGTCCCCACTTACCCTTATCGCCTGCTCAGAGGTCTGAGGCCTTTTCAAGCACAAGCTGTTTATATCAGTGATTTATAGTTATTCATCATTTACTCTGCTTGTGGTAGAATATGAAGAACTGGGAATAGTGATATAAAACCACAGATACCATTTACCAGACACATTTTAGTGCTAGTCACTGTGCAAAGCACTTTGGAGGCCTCACTTTACCCTGCCCACAGTCCTTAGAGGTAGGTGCCATTAATGTCTGCACTTTACACTCAAAGGATTGATGAAAATTGCCCAAGGACATTGGCTGAGAAGTAGGAGGGAGGACAAGGAGTGCCCAGAACTCCATGGGCTTGGTTCTGCTCTAGACATGGAGAGCTGCACCCAGGGAGAACTGACAACTGCTCGGAGATGTCCAGTACCAATAGGCACCCCCTTCTCCCGGAAACTTCTCTTCCTCCACCAGCCATCTGCCTCCAGGAGAGTCAGGAGGGCAGCCAGGAGCCCAGTGCCCCAGCCTCTTTTCCAACAGACCCACCACTGGCTTCACGCAGGAGCTGCTGCAAGTTTAGCCTTCCTGTCTTAACCTTAATGGGCTGTAGATTAGCAAAGAGACTAAGTCAGCATTCTCACTCCTATAAGCCAAAGAACTGACCATACAACTTAAAGGAAGGAAGATTTTATTTGCTCACAGTTTGCTTAGAGTTTTGGGGGTTCAGTCCATGTGAGGCTGGGGACCACAGATCTCAGGGCATGGGGGTGGATAGAGGAGAGAGGTAGAGCACGGTGCTTCACCCTCACATGGAGGATGGAAGCAGAGCGAGCGAGCAAGGGGATTAAAGACAAAGAGTATAATCCCTAAGGCCACACCCCCAGGGACCCACCTTCTCCATCCACACCCGACCTGCCTAGGTCACCACACACATGAATCCATGGATCTGCCCACTGATGAGATTACAGCCAAGCCCCTGCTGGCTTCCAACATTGCCACCTTGTTTCCATGAGGACTGGGGGACATTCTAAATCCACACCATTATAGAGACTAAGAGCAGGATGAAGGCATTAAGGATCCACTCGGTTCACTTGGAAATTAGAAAAATAACTTTGCTAATGTGAAAATTGGCTTTTTGTCCTTTCATGTCAATAATGACAATAGTAGCTCTAGGTGTGGTGGCAGTAAAGTAGATCATCGAGTAGACTCTGGGCCTCAGGCCCCACTCTAAGCAATTGCAAACAGTCCTCACAACAGCTTTGTGAGGTAGTGCAATTTGCTGATGAAGACGCACCGAGAGAGCAACTGCTAGCCAGTGACGAGGCAGAACTCGCCCCCAGCACCTTTGAATCCCAAGCCTGTGTGCTCAGCTGTGTGTGTCCTCAGCCCTTTCTGAAAGCTGGGGCTGGGGCTGGGTCACAGCATATGGGAGGATATAACTCTCTATAGACAGTTCCATTTTATCACAGGAGCACTACCAGGGAGTACCAGATGGTTTCTACTGGCAGAGTGACCTGTGGTCATTGGCTGCTTGCAGAGTTAAAGCATTCTGAAGTCCTCAGACCAGCGAGCTTGAATGTTGTATACATGATTTTAATTGAATAGTTGCAAAGCAGTAGGAGGCTGTTTCGGTCAACATTGTCACTGGCATAATCCAAAATGACTGACCACAATTTAGAGGAAGGAAGGTTTATTGGCTCACAAATTTTGGAGATTTAGAGGTTCAGTCCATGACAGGCCGGGACTGTGGCGCTCAGGGCATGGTGGCCGGAAGCAGAGAGAGGGAGAACATGGGCTCTGCTCTCACATCAAGGAGGCCAAAAGCAGAGAGGGAGAGAGAGAGAGATCTTACATAATCCCCAGGGACCCCTCCTTAGCAACCAAGCCCTGCTTCCAGCATTGCTACCATGTTTCCATGAGGACTAGGGGCACACTAAACCCAAACCATTACAGAGGCTTTAGGTCCTGTTTAAATACACGTGCCTCCTCACATGCTCATGTGTTGGGGAGTTTTAGTTGGACTTACACCTAAGAGAGATAAGCAGAACCCAGGTAAATAAGCTTACATCAATAAAGTAATATATATATATATTTTATTTTATTTGTGGTACCAGGGATTGAACCCAGGGGCATTCTACCTCCAAGCTACACCCCTAGCCCGATTTTTATTCTTTATTTTGAAACAGAGTCTCACTAAGTTGCAGAGGGCCTCACAAGTAGCTGAGGCTGGCCGCAAACCTGGATCCTCCTGTCTCAGCCTCCCAAGTACTGGGATTACAAGCGTGCGCCACCATGCCCAGCTGGTGTTTTGTTTTTTGAGAATTAATTTTTTCCCCTCCTGTTTGTCATGCTTATTGAGAATCAGTGCTTTGCGGAAAATTTTTAACACAGCTTGAGACACAGCAAACTCAAGACACAAAATGCTCTATTCTCTCACCATTCTTACCAAAAACATTAATTTTAATGTCATTTTGCTATGATGTTAAATGGAATAGGATAGCTTTAATCAGCATCCCTCCCAAGAACTCTTGATTATTGTATTGAAGGCCCTTTTAGAAACTTAGCCCTTTCAGCAATTTTCTAGTCATGAAAGAGTCTGGACAGAGAGGGGCGAAGGCCCTGAGTATATCAGATAACTTGTAATTATGTTCTTTAAAGGTAGAAAACAAAAGGGAAAAGCTCTTATTGGCCCCCAAGGACTGTGGAATGAGTCAAATGTGTAATACTGGTTTGGATTTTTTTTCCCCAAGCAAAACAAGACCATCTTTGGAACAAGACATAGAGTATAATTTTTATTTATGTTAATAACTCAAAGCTTTCATAAGTGACGGTGTTCTCCATCATGATCTTGCCTTACATCTGTGGTACCTTTTCTTTTTTTTTTTTTTTTTTTTGCGGTACCGGGGATTGAACCCAGGGGCGTTCTACCTCCGCGCTATGCCCCCGGCCCTATTTTTTTTTATACTTTATTTTGAGACCGGGTCTCACGAAGTTGCGGAGGGCCTCACTAGGTAGAGAGAGAGACAAACGGAGAGAGAGAGAGAGCGTGCGCGAGCTGAGGCTGGCCGCGAACCCGGATCCTCCAGTCTCCGCCTCCCAAAGTACTGGGATTACAAGCGTGCGCCACCACGCCCAGCCTGTGGTACCTTTTCAACCCATCTATAACAATTATCTTGGAGTTTGGGTAGAGCACATTACTGTAGTATTTAGGTCATTTGACAAGAGTCCTTTTAGCCGTTGAATTAGTATGTGTGGTTAAATTCCTGGCACTTCTCCCCGGATGCATTCGCGAGCTCCTAAATTAGTTATGAAACATGGCCATAATATTGGCTAGTATTTCAAAAATAAAGGAAGGATAACAATCTTCAGACCCACGCTCAGGTTTTTCTCAAATTCTGTAAACATAAAAAGTTTGCAGAAACTACATCAGTGAGCATAACTATTTTTACCTTAGTGTGCCTCATGTAGTCCTGAACACAGGTCTGACAGACAAGGTCCAGGAGCGTGGGGATCACAGAGGCTGTGAAACGTCAAATGCAGTGACTGTACCCTCCTAATCCGGGGTTTTTATAAAAGCCCTTGTTTTGGCATCTGGTACATGACAGTCTTATGCAGCCATGAACATAAGGGTCCACCTGAACCGCATGCTCGGTTGTGAGGAATTACTATTTAGCAGACATTCTTTGATTCTGCAGTCACATACATCAAGGCCCCTCGTGGATGTCCAGGAACCTGTGCCTGAACTCCCACCTCCCCACAGAGGCGACTCCACGTCACCTCTCAGGCCTCAGCAGGCCTCAGCTGCTCCTGGCCACCGTTCTCCCAATCTGTGTGAAACGCTTTGTGCTCATGTACTTAATTTAGTCATTTGTTTACTGTCTGGCTCTTCCTCATCATAAAGGATTCTTTTTGGTCCACTGGAGTAGGCCGAAGATCTGCCAGTGCCTAGGCAAACAGTAGGCTCTCAGTAAATATTTGTTAAATGGATGACTGATTACAGAAGAACCAGGCCAGAAATGTGTGAAAAATACTCAAGCATAAAACCAAAGTATAAAAACAAGAACTCCGCTAACAACAGCCAGACCAAATTTATGCCCAAATGCCAAAAATCTGCTGGGATAACTAGAACCAGCTGGGATTAGGCAGAGAAGTCTTGGGGAGCTGGATGAATCTGAAGCAGTTCTGACAGGGCAGTGGCAAGTGGCAAAGCAAGAAGCCTTTGGCATGAGCAGGAAGCACAGGGACATGTGGCTTCCAAGCACATGATTAAGAAGTAGAGTTTGACTTAAAACTTGTCTTTGTTTTTCCTGTCTGCTTTGGTTTGTAGGATGGCCAGCCATTGGCAGGATTGATCCAAGATCACATGGTTTCGGGTGCAAACATGACCATTCGGGGTTGCTTTTTTACCCGGGAACAATATATGGAGCTGGTATACCGAGGACTCACAGACAAAGTTGGACGAGTGAAGCTCCTGCCTCCTGCCATCCTGAAGCCCTTTCCGCTCTGGACAGGAAAGCAGGTAATTGGGAGAAAACAGCCAGTGTATATTTAAAAAAAAAAAAGGAAACAGGCCACACATATAAAGGTTTCATTTCCAAGAGAGCCCGGGAGAGGGAGAGAAATAGCTAATCAAAAACAGTCCAATACTGTCTGTTAGGCACCCCGAGGTCTGGGTGGTTTCTAGGAATAGGTTGCGTAGTTTCTGTACTTCATGTCTACTTTAAACCGGGTGTTCTCATAATCCAAACATGGTACTAATGGTCAGTGGTGCTGGTGACGAGAGTAATATTTGTTGGGAAGTACCAATGTTTGTGGGGAAGTACCAAGCATTTGTTGGAAAGTACCAATAGATACTTTTATCTGTTTTAATCCTTACAACCCACCTGCAATGGATGGTCTGCTAATGGGACATAACAATCGGAGACTCAGAAGTTAAATTACATGCCCAAAGCTATAGGAGACAGAATTAAGATTCAAACCAGGACTTTCAAACTCCCAAAGAATCACACCATACTTCCTCTCAGAGTAACCAAATAATGGTATATGAGGTACAGTAAAATGTGTTCCTCTACTGTTGGCAGGGCCTCCAAGTTCTGCCTCCATGGTCAACTTCTAGTTGCCTTGTGGGCCTTGGTTCTCTTTCTCTTAAAAAAGGGGTTCAAGTTGATAAGCGCTGAGTCCCTCTCAGCTCTTCAGGTCTTTATATCTGTGGACCTGGGATTTCAGTTGTTAAGGTTTATCCTAGGATACACTTGGTCACTAGTTTTTTGGTTTGCTAATTTTTTATTCAGAATGGTTTTTGGCATCTGTATTTGTGAAGGATGTTGGACTGTAGTTTTCTTGTGATATCTTTGTCTAGTTTTGGTATCAGGTATCGGGTATTATAGATGGTATCAAATATGTCAAATGTGGTATATTGGTATCTGGTATCAGGAATCAGAATGAGTTGGGAAGTATTTCCTCTTCAATTTTCTCTAAGTTAGTGTAAAATTGGTATTTCTTCCTCAAATGTTTGATAGAGTTTACCAGCAAAAGCATCTGGGCCAGGAGTTTCTTTGTGGAAAAGTTTTTGTTTTTGTCTTAACTTTATAAAGTCAGGAGGCTTATTTGGCTCATGTTTGAGAAGGTTTTTAACTAAATTTCTATTGCTGTAATAGATTATGGTTTGAATGTGTCTGCCAAAGTTCATGTGTTGGAAATTTGATCCCCAATGCAACAGTATTAATAAGTGGGATGTTGGGCTGGGAGTTTAACTCAGTGATGGAGCATTTGCCTAGCTTACACCAGGCCTGGGTTCAATCCCTAGCACTCCCCACCACCAAAATAAAATCACCAAGAAAACAAAACCAGAAGTGGAACCATTAAGAGGTGCTGAGGCCGAGAGGGCTCTCGTGGCCTAAATCCATAAATGGGTTCTTGCTGTTACGCTGTGTCCTGGGAGTGGAGTCTATAAAAGGGCTAGTTTGGAGCACATGCACCCTCTCCACCCCCTTCCTCCTTCTGCTCTCCCACCATGGGATGATGCAGCAAGAAGTCCTCATCAGATGTCACTCCCCCCCCAATCTTGGCCTCCCCCGCCCTTTATAAATTACTCTGTGTGTAATGTTTTGTTATAGCGGCACAAAATTGACCAAGACGTAGACACAGGGCTATTCGGGTTTCTGTTTCTTCTTGAATGAGCTTTTGTAGTTGTGTTTTGCAAGGAGTTTGTCCATTTCATCAAACTTGTTGAATTTATAAGCATAAAGTAATTCGTAATGCTTCTTTACTGTCCTTTTCTATCTGTAGAACTGTAGTGGTGTCATCTCTCATTCCTGACATTGATAATTTATGTCTTCTCTCTTTTCCTGATGAGTTTGCCTAGAGTTTTATCGTTCTCAAAGAACCTGATTTTAGTTTCATTGATGTTACCTATTTTTCATTTCTTTGATTTCTCTCTGATCTTACTTTCTTCATTTGCTTTGAGTTTAATTTGTTCTTTTTCTAGATACCTCAGGTTGAAATTTATTAAAGTCATTGAACTAAGATCCTTTTTTTGTGTGTGGTACTGGGGATTGAACCCAGGGGAATTCTACCTGAGTTACACTCCCAGCCCTACTTTATGTTTTATTTTGAAACAGGGTCTCAGTTGCAGAGCGCCTAAGTTGCTAAGACTGGCTGCAAACCTGTGATCTTCCTGTCTCAGCCTCCCAAGTACTGGAATTACATGAGTGTGCCACCACGCCCGACTTTTTTTTTTAATATGGGCATTTGTATATAAATTTTCCCCTTATGTTCTGCTTAAGAGGCATCCCACAAATTATATGTTTATATAATTTTAAATAATATAATTTTTGTATTTATCCACTTCAGAATACTTTCTAATTTCCTTTTTTATTTTTTTGACCTATAAATTAATTGAGTACATCATTATTTTCCAGATATTTGGGAATTTTCCATATATCTTGTATCTTCAGTTACAGTTTAATTCCATTGTGAACAGAGACTATACCTTGGATGACTTGAATCCCTGTAAATTTATTGAGATTTGCTGTATGGCTTTGAAAAGGGTCTGTCTCAGCAAGTGAGTCTGCTGTGTCCCTGTGGTCACTGTCCTTCGTTGCCTGATGGTCAGTGTCTTGGGAGCTGTTGCATGTTCATGGTGATGGTGTTGTTGTTGGTTGTGGTGTTGTTCTTGTTGTTGGTGGTGTTGGTGTTGGTATTGTTGTTGTTGGTGGTGGTGGTGGTGGTAGTGGTAGTGGTGGTGGTGTTGGTGGTGGTGGTGTTGTTTTTGTTGTTGGTGGTGGTCTGAATGTGTGCATGTAGATCCACCTCCTTTTCGACCTCTCCTGGGTTATGAATATGCCATAGTTTATTTAACTGTCCCTCTATTAGCACACATTTAGATTTTTACCTGATTTTTACTATTCTAACCAGTGCTGTGGTGAATACCTATTTATATGTATGGTAGTGTACTTTCATGGGTATATCTTTTAGATGAATTCTTGGAAGTATGATTGCCAAAGGATATACATGTTTCATAACTTTTGTATGTATATGTGTGGTACTAGGGATTGAACCCAGGGGCATTCTACCTCTGAGCTACACCCCCAGCCCTATTTTTTTTTTAGTTTGAAACAGGGTCTCACTAAGTTGCGGAAGGCTAAACTAAATTGCTGGCCTTGCACCTGTGATCCTCCTGTCTCAGCCTTTTTTTTTTTTTTTTTTTGTGGTACTAAGAATGGAATCCAGAGGCATTCTACCTCCCAGCTACCCCCAGCCCTATTTTTTATTCTTTATTTTGAAACAGGGTCTCACTAAGTTGCAGTGGGCCTCACTAAGTAGCTGAGGCTGACGGCGAACCCGGATCCTCCGGTCTCAGCCTCCCAAGTACTGGGATTCCAAGCGTGCGCCACCACGCCCGGCTTTATTCTTTATTTTGAAACAGGGTCTCACTAAGTAGCTGAGGCTGGCGGGACACGTTCCTCCTTTGGCAGCACAAGCTCCTGGCGAGCGATGCCCCCCTTTCCAGCTGCTTCAGATGCAACTAAGAACTGGTTTAGAGAGGCCACACAGCAGACAGGTGGACCAAGCGTGGTCTCAATCACCTTTTCACTTATCAGTGATCATTTACTGAGCACCTGTTGTGAGCCTGCTGTGCCACCAGGCTCTGGCATTGTACTGGTGCCTCACTGTAGAAACTCCAGCACACTGATCACTCGGGTCATTTTAATGATCATTTGTAAAGCAGCAGTCCTTCCTGTCAGTGTCACCTAGAAGGCCTATTCTCTAACGCACGCACTTATTTGCCTTAAGGTCTAGACCAGGAATGTATTTAGAACAAATGGTCCTGTTAAGAGTTAACAGGTCTGGGCTCGGCGTGGTGGCGCATGCCTATAATCCTAGCACTTGGGAGGCTGAGACAGGAGGATCGAGGCCAGCGAAGAGTTAACAGTTCTGAACTGGCGCATGCCTGTAATCCCAGTACTTGGGAGGTTGAGACAGGAGGATCACAGGTTTGAGGCCAGCTCGACAACTTAACAAGGCCCTCAGCAACTTAGTAAGACTCTGTTTCAAAATATAAAATAAAATGGGACTGGGGGTGTAGCTCAGAGGTAGACTGCCCCTGGGTTCAATCCTCATTGCCAAAAAATAAGTTAACGGGTCTGAATATGCTCTGAATGTTTGTTCCCCAAATTCATGTTGCAATTCTAACCTCAAGAGACGGCATTAGGAAGTGGGGCTTTGGGGTGATTAGGTCATGGGGCGGAGCCCTCACACATGTGATGAGTGCCTTTACAAAAGAGGCCTCAGAGAGCCCCTCACCCCTTCCACCACGTGAGGGCACAGTAAACAGTGCATCTGTGAGCCAGAAAGTGGGCCCTGGCTAGACACCGGGTCTGCCTTGGCTTGTATTTCCTGCCTCCGGTCTGGGAAACACATCTCTGCTGTTCACCAGCTATACAATTTGGGGTATTTTAGAGTAGCCCAGCTTGACCAAGGCAGAGCACATCACTCTAAGATCAAAACCTCCCGAGTACTCTCCTTCCCACTGAGGCTGAAGCTTTGCCCTTGCTGTCCCTCTGCCTGAAGCACTCGCTCCCATCTCTCCATGGCTCTCTTCCTCGCCACCTTCTTGCCGTGGCCTTCCCTGACCACCTTATTTAAAACCCCAAATGCAGCCGGGCGTGGTGGCGCACGCTTGTAATCCCAGTACTTTGGGAGGCAGAGACCAGAGGATCCGGGTTCGCGGCCAGCCTCAGCTCTCTCTCTCTCTCTCTCTCTCTCTTGCTCTCGCTCTCGCTCCCTCTCTCGCTCTCTCTCTCAGTGAGGCCCTCCGCAACTTCGTGAGACCCGGTTTCAAAATAAAGTATTAAAGATAGGGCTTGGGGGTGTAGCGCGGAGGTAGAACGCCCCTGGGTTCAATCCCCGGTACCACACACACACACAAAAAAAGACCCAAATGCCCTCCCAGGTTCTCTGAGTTCTTCCTCCCTGCTTCATTTCCACCAGCTCGGATCCCCTTGGGAGTGAAGGCTCCATGGCGGGCAGAGAAGTTTGTTCACAACCTTCTTCTCGCTCACAGCAAGCACTCAATATGTAACTGCCCAATGGTGAATGTATGTTCCCTTGAGCCATGCTAAGGCCGAGAAGATGAGAACGCGCCCCTGGTCCCAGAGTGTCCCCCTGCCGCCTGCTCCTCACTGGACAGCCCAGGCATCCTGTCTGACGCAGCTCGACAGGAAAGCTCTCCGCCCGTCTGCAGTCTGCAGCCCTGCCCTCCCTGGTGCCCTCCAGGAAATCAGAGCGGCTCTGCAGGGAGGAAGGGATGGAGCGGGTGGACCAGCCTTCATCTGTCTTGAGATGGCTGAAGGGGAGCAGGGCGCCTCTGAGCACTAGTACTGCAGCTTCCGCTTCAGTTAGGGACAGACGACGCGTTGGCTCACTCCTGGAAGGGGACAGTGTTACAAGTGCTACCATCTTTCTCAGCCTCGCTAACTCCTTGCTTCTGTTTTTTAACCACATACTCAGATATTTATTTTGATCCCATAGCTTTGTGCTTTTTCCCCTCGCCTTTCTTTGGCTATTCAGGAATTTAATTCAATTCTAGGGGATTGTTCACTTTAATATGAACTGTTTGAAGGAGTAAAAATTGCAGTGACGTTCGTATTGGTATATTTTTGTTTCTACTCCTAAGTCATTTAAGTAAAAACCGAGATGGATTGGTCCTGTGGAGGCGGGCCTGCCTGGCTCCGCCTGTGTCTCAGGAGTGGTGCTGTGACAGACGGGACGCCCTAAAGGCAAGTTCTCCGCTTCTCTTCCTGGGGTCAGCGTGTCCTCTGTTTCTCTCCAGGTTGTGTCTACACTGCTCATAAACATAATCCCAGAGGACTACGTCCCGCTGAACCTCTCCGGAAAGGCGAAAATAAGCGGGAAAGCCTGGGTGAAGGAGACTCCCCGGCCCGTGCCCGGCTTCAACCCTAATTCCATGTGCGAGTCTCAGGTAAGGCCGCGTGGCTGTATGGGCGGGAGACTTCTCTCTCCGGGTTTAGAAAGATTGATTTAAGCCAGGCCTGGTGGCTCATGCTTGTAATCCCAATACTTGGGAGGCTGAGACAGGAGGATCGCAGGTTCAAAACCAGCCTCAGCAACTTAGCAAGGCTTTCAGCAACCTAGTGAGACTCTGTTTCCAAATAAGATGTAAGATCGGGCTGGGGGTATAGCTTGGAGGTAGAATGCCTCTGGGTTCAGTCCCCAGTACCAAAAAAAACATTAATTTAAAACAGACATAGAGCCGGGCGTGGTGGCGCACACTTGTAATCCCAGTACTTGGGAGGCTGAGAAAGGGGGATCACAGGCTCATGGCCAGCCTCAGCTACTTAATGAGGCCCTTTGCAACTTAGTGAGACCCTGTTTCAGAATAAAGAATAAAAAATAGGACTGAGGGTGTAGATCGGAAGTAGAATGCCCCTGGGTTCAATCCCCAGCACCGCAAAAAAAAATAAAACAGAGATAGAAATGAGGCATACTTACTGAAAGTGAGACCATGCCTCAGCAGAGGGCTTGTTTACTTTTGTTTTAGACAGGGTCTGGATAGATCCCTACCATCCTACCCTCAATACAAAACCCCTAGTGATTGGAGAAGGCTTCTCCAGCAAAAGGCTGGAGTTGATTGAGCAAAGCTTGGAGATGCAGAGCCCATGTTTTCCCTCAAGACCACAGAGTGGCTCGAGGTAGTCGAATTGCTATGAGGTCCTGAAACCTCAGAACCAGCCCAAGAAGGCAGGCCAGTGCAGTCAGACACGGGCGCCGTGCGGCTGCGTGAGAGCAGCCACGCTGGAGGTTCCCGCGCCTCCGCGTGTTCCCGGTGGACGTGCATCGCGTCGGCCCAGCTCACAGTGTGTTTTGTAACAGGGTTTTCAGTTTGTTCCCCCCCACACCACCACCATGGTAGAGTGCTTAGCATGCACTCTACCACTGAGCTGCACCGCAACCCCATCATAGGTTTTTTTGTTTTTGTTTTTGTTTTTTGTTTTTTGTTTTTGTACTGGGGATGGAACCCAGGAGCATTTTACCTCTGAGCTACACCCCCAGCCCTATTTTATTCTTCTATATTTTGAAACAGGGTCTCACTAAGTTGCGGAGGCCTCACTAGGTAGCTGAGGCTGGCCGCAAACCTGTCATCCTCCTGTCTCAGCCTCCCAAGTACTGGGATTACAAGAGTGCGCCACCACGCCCGGCTGTGATAAGGTCTTAACAGGTACTCTGTTCAGACCTGAAGCTGCCGCTTTTCCTGCCCTTGTAGATCATATGCTTAATGGTGCTACATTATACCAGCTAGATTCCGTTTTCTTTTAATTAGGTTCTAAGGCTTTAGCCCAGCTCTGTGAAAGCACAAATTTCAGGGCTCAGAGGGTATTTAAAGTGTTTATTGTTCTTACTCGCAGGATGGAAGGGAGGGAGTGCCTAGGCCAAAGTTACAGGTAGGAAGTTGAAGCTCTAGTTGTTCTTATTTCCATTCACAGGTCTTGATCGAGTGTACTTGACCTCTAGTATGAGGGAGCGGGCAGGGGACGTGGAGCACACTGAAGAGAGAGAGAGAGTGTGTGTGTATACATACACGTGCATGCACACAAGAAACAGGGAGGGGGCATTATCCCTGAAACAAAAACGTTAAAAACTATTGAGCTTACATGTTTGCCTCCTTCTCCCTGCTTCTTCCCATGAAGGATGGGAGGCAGTGGTGAGGGTAATGCCCAGCGTCAGGGAGGGCAGGTGGCTGTCCTGTGAGATGTCACTGCAGTCTGGCATTCCCTGCGCAGGTGATCATCCGGGAAGGGGAGCTGCTCTGCGGGGTGCTGGACAAGGCGCACTACGGGAGCTCCGCCTACGGCCTGGTCCACTGCTGCTACGAGATCTACGGGGGCGAGACCAGCGGCAAGGTTCTCACCTGCCTGGCCCGCCTCTTCACTGCCTACCTGCAGCTCTACAGAGGCTTCACCTTGGGTGAGTGCCGGCTTGTGGCCCCCGGCTCTGCTGACCTTCAGGGACAATGAGGCTCCTTCTGCAAGGGCGTCCGGCCTTGCACTGCCTCAATGCTGCCCCCTCACTGCCAGCATGTCTCCCCCTGGCACAGGGCACAGCAACCTCTTCCATCCATTTCCATCCTGTACCTTTCTCCGCCGCACCCTTGATGGTTTTCTGTGCCTCATATTTTTATTTCCACGCATATGACATCCCCATCTCTCCTGCCGGCACATTCCAGCATTCCCTGGGCCCTCTCCGCTCCACAGGAGGGCTTCTCACTGTCAGAACTGCTGGGCTGAGCACTCTGCTGACCCTGAGGCAGAAGTGAGCTACCTCACCTGCTCCGGTTGTAGAGAATTGGCTTTGACAGAGAAAACAAGTGTGCTGTTGCTCTGCTGAGTGGGATTGACATCAGACGCTCTGCCAGCCTCTGCCTCTGTATGTGGAGCGGGTCCAGAAGTGTCCTGTGAGGATGGTGTGAGATGCTACCTGTTGAGCATTTGCCAAGTGAGGGGACTGTCTCATCCACGCACTATGGACAGTGGAAGTGCATCTGTAAACCAAAGAAAGGAAAATAAAATGTGTAATGGAGGCTTTGCCACAGGCCAGTGGCTGAACTCCTTCTGTGGCAGGCCTGCGGACCCTGCAGCAGGGTTCGCATCAGCCTGCAGCTTAGCAGATCTGCGCAACACAGAGAGCCGCACTTCCAGATCTGCCAAATTGCAGACTGGTGGGAACCCCACTGCAGGGTCCGCAGGCCTGCCACAGAGGGAGTTCAACCACTGGCCTGCAGTGCGGCCTGCATTATACATTTTATTTTACTTTCTTTGAGTTTACAGATGCAGGACCCGGGGATACAGAGGGTCAGCTATACTGCAGTTTATTTATCTAGTTCCTGTAATTAAGCACCGAGGCTGTTTGTGAGTGTTCACATCGTTGCTGAGATGAGTATCCTTGAACAGACATCTTGGCATATGTGTCCAATCATTTTATTAGGATAAGGATTGTGAATTAAAGTTCATTGGGGGCTGAAATGCACCTTCCCCAATCCTGATTCCTGTAATGAGCCTGATCACCCACTTCTTGTTGGAAACTACACTGGAGTTCCCCCAGGGTAACCAAAGAAAGCCAAGTGTGAAGACTTAAGAACCGCACGCTTGTAAAACCTAAATCAGTTACAGTGATCTAGAGTAAGCTGAAACACCTCTGCCAACTAGAAAGAGCTCAGAGCTTTAAAACTGAGCAGTAACAGAAGCCCCACACCCAGCTCACAATGGACGACCACACTCAGCACGCAGCCTTGCTTGCATCTCTGCCTGGCGCGGGCGAAGAGCAGTTGGCCTGAGCGCAGCGCGGTCCAGATGTTGAAAGGCTGAGAGGAAGCAAAGCCACGCTGGGTAGGGCTGCGAAGGTGACCTCACTCCAGCCCTTTGTAGGCGCAGGGGACAGGCAGCAAGATGGCCGGGGGTGACCCATGGTGGGGCCGACTTGTGGTGTCCTTGAGAAGGGAATCTCCTTCTCCTTCCTCCCACAGGTGTGCTGTGCAAGTCCTCCGTGTCCCCCTTCCTCTCACAGGTGTGCTGTGCAAGTCCTCCCTGTTCCCCTTCCTCCCACAGGTGTGCTGTGCAAGTCCTCCGTGTTCCCCCTTCCTCTCACAGGTGTGCTGTGCAAGTCCTCCGTGTTCCCCCTTCCTCTCACAGGTGTGCTGTGCA
>PVJS01037545.1:0-19868 GCA_004027185.1 Glis glis
TTTTTTTTTTTTTTTTTTTGCGGTACCGGTGATTGAACCCAGGGGCAGTCTACCTCCGCACTATACCCCCAGCCCAATTTTTTTATGCTTTATTTTGAAACCGGGTCTCACGAAGTTGCGGAGGGCCTCCCTAGGTAGAGAGAGAGAGAGAGAGAGAGAGAGAGAGAGAGAGAGAGAGAGACAGGGAGAGAGAAAGAGCGAGAGAGCTGAGGCTGGCCGCGAACCCAGATCCTCCGGTCTCCGCCTCCCAAAGTACTGGGATTACAAGCCTGCGCCACCACGCCTGGCTAAACCCAGAGACTTCTAATAAAGCGTGATCCCCAGACAACATGTGCGACTGAAAATATGGACGAGAAGAGGGTCTCTCACCTCAACGAGGAGGAAATGACCATCGGACCAGGGCCAGCTGCGGCTGGCTCTGGGAGAGCCCTGAGCCTGGGGCCCTCGCTCCCACAGCGTCCCTGGGTTTAGACACCGCAGGGCAGGGTGGCCCACCATGCCTATCTCACAGGGAGAAGACAGCCCTCCCCACCTGGACAGTGTTGAAGTTCTATTAAGGAAAGCCCTGGAGCTGCTGTCTTCATTGATCAGAAATGAACTTCTTCCAGACAGATAAAAGCTACCACTGGAGGCTGAATTCTCAAAAAAATACATGTTTCCTCAAAAGGTTAAACTGAGAGCCATCATATGACCTAGCAACTCTAAGAGTGTAAGTCTCCAGGAGAAGCAAGAGAAGGGAAAAGCATACGTTCACCCAAAAACTTGTCTATGAACACTCATCGCGGCATTATTCCTCATAGCCCCAAAGTGGAAGCAACCCAAATGTCCATCCATTGGTGAAGAGATCAACAAACTGCGCTACGCCCATACAATGGAATATTACTCAGCCATTAAAAGGAAGCATGTACTGATACTTGCCATAACATGGGTGAATCTGAAGAACATGAGGCTAAGCAAAAGATGCCAATCACGAAAGACCATATATTGTACGATTCCATTTATATGAAATACCCAGAACAGGCAGATCCATAGAGACACAGGAGATTAGTGGTTTCGAGGAGCTGGCAGAAGGGGAAGATGGGGAGGGACTGCTAAGGGGCAAGGTTTCTTTGGGGGAACAATAAAAATATTCTAGAATTAGATTGTGGTGATGTTTGCACAACTCTGGATATACTAAAAGCCAGTGGATTATATACTTTTATAGGGTGAAATTTAGAGTATGCAAATTGTATCTCAATTTAAAAACATTTAAGCGTATGCGTGCATGTGCGCGTACGTACCTACAAGTAGATACACACTGCCTTTGAGCTTGCTTTTTAAATGAGAATTAATTAAACATGACTTTTAATTTTCCTTTACAACTGAATAATTATTAATTATAATTCCATAAAGGAAAGATCATGCATTTGTTGATGAAGCCAACACTTTCTTGAAAGGAAAAGAGAGCATTTTAATTGTTTTGAAATTTATTTTATTTTATTTGTGTGTGTGTGTATGTGGTACTGTGGATTGAACCCAGGGGCATTCTACCGCCAAGCTACACCCCTGGCCCTATTTTTTATTCATTATTTTGAAACAAGGTCTCTCTAAGTTTCAGAGGGCCTCACAAGTTGCTGAGGCTGGCCACGAACCTGCAATCCTCCAATCTCAGCCTCCCAAGTACTGGGATTTCAAGCGTGCACCACCACACCCGGCTTGAAATTTATTTTCATAGTATAAGTAGGCAGCCATCCCCAGTAGCACCATTGCTCAGAGAGTCATTTCCATTCAGTCTTTGGTGCTCCTTCCCAACAGGGAGCAAGCTGGTATAACCAAGTTTGATTTTCATAATTATTTGCAAGGTTGGTTTGGCTTACGGGGAATATCCCTGGATTTCAAGGGCAAGTTTACAATTGGAATGTTGAGTCAACTCACCTGAATAAAACAGCTATGAACAGCTACCACTTGAAAGCAAATACAATGAACGAGCATCCCTAGCACGAGCTGAAAAGTCATTTGATGTCACCTTCTCTCTGATTCTTCTTTCAGGCCCCTGAACAACTGATCGTGACTTCATAAACAGCAGCTAACATTCACATGGTGCACGGTTCAAGCTCTTTCTATGTATTAACTCACTGATCAATTAAATCAATGGAGAGAGAAGTACTATTCCCATTTGACAGATAAAGAGACTGAAGTTCAGAGTTTAAGTGATTCGTCTAAGGTTAAGCAAGTCACGACAGGACAGAGCCAGGATGCAAGCCCAGGCTTTCGACTGTCTACTCTTTGAACCGCTACAATGGCGTCGACCCAACTTAGGAAACGCTTCCACGATTGTCAAAGGGGATGTGGTTCCGCTAGGCGCAGCCCTTACCTGTGGACCACCCCGGCCCGGTGTAGGTGCTCCACTGCGGAGATGAGCTGCCGGATGTATCTGCGGGCTTCGGGCTCCTCCAGCCGCTTCTTCTCATAGATCTTGTGCATCAAGTTGCCCCCGGGGCACAGCTCCATGACTAGGTAGTAGCTGTTTTCCGTCTCTAAGATATCGAGGAGCTGCGTGATGTTGGGGTGGCGGATCATCTGCTGGATCTGTCCCTCTCGCCGCAGATTCTTGGTGACATAGGTGTCCTTTTTGGCTCTCTTCTTATCGATGACTTTGATGGCCACCTACAGAGAGAACAAGAGCACGGCCATTATCAGACACTGCAGGCAAAGGCGATTCCTCTATCACCCTCAAGAACTCCAAGAAAGCACAGAGCTACTTCTCTGCACCAGGGGAAACCCTGGATCTGAAACAGCATCAGGACGGGGGTGCGGCTCCGCGGTCCAGCGCTTGCGTGGCATGTGCAAGGCCCCGGGTGCCACCCCCAGCCCCGCAGATCAATAAATAAGTTCATTTCATTTAATAGCATCACGGGGAAAATATAGGACACCAGGAAAAAACAAAAGATTCATTTATTAAGGAAGAGAATGGAATTTACTTAAGCAAACTTGAATGGTTTGACATCAACGGGGGGGGGGTTGATGTCAAACTCAGTTGTCTGAGGGGAAGGGACAGGAGCTGAGTACCAACTTCTCCCAGAGCAAAGGGCTCTCCCCACTCGCTCTCAGGACTCTCCATCGTCCCCTCTGCTAAATCAGTCCCCCAGTCTTCAGTTCTAGGGCATGGTTAGGGAGCGAGGACCCCGCTGCCCAAGGATCAGCTCCCCTGGCCTCCCCGGCATTTCCCCTGCTCTGTGGAGGCCTTCAGGCCAGGCTGCCTCCAGCCTCCCATCTGACCTCATTCCCTAGGTGAGTCACATCTCAGGTGACCTGCTCCATTGTCAGGACCCCACCTCACATCTCAACCACCCACAGGAAGCTCCCACCATCCAGTTGTCTTTACAGGTAGGGTGCAAGGGAGGGAAGAAGAGAGGAAAGGAGGAAAGACGGAAGAGAAGAGATGACTGTCTTTTCCACGCATATCTGTACTACTCCCAACTCTCCCTTTCCTTTGGGGGAGTCACCTCTCTCCCCCCACGCCTGAAGACACCTGCTGCTTCTCACTTACAGCTTCACTCCCCGGTCTAATGTGACCAGCTATTGGCAGGATGTCGATTCCCCTGCCAGTTGCCCCCAAACACACGCATGCGCGCGCACACACACACACACACACACACACACACACACTTCTTCTCACAGTTCATCCAGTACCTCTCCTCCCAGAACCCAGTCCACTGTCTCTAAGAGATGCTCTGGCCCACAGCTATGGAGCCCTTGGGTGCAGGACAAAGTGGATCTCCCATTTCTATTTATTTCAACCTGTTTCACAGTGCACTCAATATATCAGCACAGAGGTATAGGTATGTAGGTAAAAAAATAATGGATAAATAAATATATGTTTGCAGTGAGAGGCTCAATGTTATTTGGGGGACATAGTACATGATAAAAATAAGTAAAAGCCTGAGACCTAATGTAAGCATGGTGACTATAGTTAATAATGACATATCATGCCGGGCGTGGTGGTGCACACCTGTAATCCCAGTACTTGGGAGGCTGAGACAGGAGGATCACAGGTTCAAGGCCAGCCTCAGCAACTTAGTGAGACTCTGTTTCAAAATAAAAAATAAAATAGGGCTGGGGGTGTAGCTCAGAGGTAGAACGCCCCTGGGCTCAATCCCCAGTACCAAAAATAATAACAATAATAATAGTGTATTGTTTGTTTGAAAACTAGTAAGAAAGCAGATGTTAGATGGTCTCACTAAACACACAAAATTGTGAGAGTTGTGTGATGGTGTGTTGATGGGCTTATTGTAGCAACACACATTGAAACCTCACACTGTAGCCAGGTATAATGGCATGCGCCTATAATCCCATATTTGGGAGGCTGAGATAGGAGAATCACAAGCTGAAGGTCAGCCTTGACAACTTCATGAGACTTGTTTCAAAATGAAAAAAAAAAGGATGGGGGTGTAATTCAGTGGTAAAGTGCCCCTGGGTTCAGTCCCCAGTACCACACACACACACACACACACACACACACACACACACACACACACACATTACACCATACACAGCAAATACATGTACTTTTTATCTGTCAAGGAAATCTCAAAAAGCTGTAAAATAAACATTTTTTAAAAAGAAGATAAAAAAGTACAAACCAAAGGCAAACTTTAGATGAAATTAAATTATGAGAGGTCTGGCCACCACTGGCCAGCCCGGACTAACGCACTCATGTCTCAACTCCCCTCCCTGACCCCCATCCCAGCCCCCGAGTTCACTCCACACTCCACCACCACCCTGGGGCCCACAGGAGCGCCCAGCCTCTGCTCTGTCAGCCCCCACACCCGCCCTGTGCCAGGCTGTCTCCAGCGAGTGGGTCCCCTCATTCCCCAGGACCCATCCTCTCACTCTCCAAGTAGTCTGGCCATCCTGTATACCCATTTGAATCCCCCCAATCCCCAGTGGCCAACTCAAGAGCACCTCCCTTCTAGAGGGACCCCAAGTCCCCTCCCTACACTCCTGTAAACTAGCACCTGTAGGATGGGTGCGGTCCACTCCCCTTCCCCACACACCGCATGCACATCACCATCAGTAAGGACCCGGCAGGTTCCAACGGATGCGACCATCGAAGCAAAAGTAGCTATCAACTGCAGAATCTATTATCTTTCTAGAAAATGGAGTTTAGGAATTTGCAAGCCCTTAATGCAAAGCTATGAAGAATAGCCAAGGGCCAAGAACAATCAGGAGAGAGAACCAGAAAAGTGGGGGGAGCCCTGCCCAAGCCGGGGGAGCCCTGCCCAAACTGGAGGAGCCCCTGCACTTGAGCCTCAGCAAGGCACCTGCACCACCCCAAGTCATGGAGGACAACGCTGCCCCCCAGAAGTTAAAGTTACACCCCAGCTGTGGTCTGGCCCCAACTCATGCAAAAGATGCTAGACTAGCAGCTTTATAAACTGTACTTATTCTTGATCCCTCCCCCCGTAATATATATTTTCCATCTCTTAGGAGGATGGGGAGAAAGATGCCGAAAAGTACAATTAAGTTCTGTCTCTGCGTTGTGATGTTTTAAAAATTACACCCTTTGGCAGTGATATCTTTAAAAGTACCATGAATAAACAACGGTCTAAAAGCCAGGCAGTAATACGATCTGCCCCCCCTTAACGCAGCACACAATTATTGTTAGGATAATTAGCTTAGCTCCTTAATTGCCTGTACTAGGTTGAATAATGGCCACCCAATGAGCTAGCCCCTGGGTCGTATGAATGTGACTTTATTTGAGAAAAGAAACTTTGTGGCTATGGTTAAGTGAAGACTTTGAAAGAAGATTAACCTGGATTACCCAGGTGGGCCCCACATATTCTCACAAAGCATCCTGGCAAAATAGAGGGAGGATGTGCAGGAATACACAGAGGAGAAGGAGGCAGAGACCCGAGGGATGGCGCCACAAGCCAAGGAACACTGGCAGCCACCAGAAGCTGGAGGAAGCAAGGACAGATTCTTCTAGAGGCTCTGGGGGGGAGCATAAACCCTGCCAATCCTTTGCTTATAGACTTCTGGCCTCTAGAACTGTGAGAGAATTCATTTTCTACTTGAAGCCACCAAGGTCATGGAAATTTGTTACAGCAGCCACAAGAAACTAATACTCTTCTCTGAGAAAAATAATTCCCTCTTCTGGGGTATGGAGGACAGAACTCTTTTCCCAGTGCAACCCCTCTGGGATACATTTCCAGTGAGGCCCTCCTTGGTGGTCATGGCTAGCACCATCTTGCACCTACAGCCTCTCTCTGCGTCTTCCCCTTCACTGCAGTCTCAGGGGCTGCTGATGATTCCTAGTTGGTCCCATCTTCCCCTCCCCCATGCCCACATGTGACCCAGAGAACAGGGTCACCACTACTCAGCCCCCACTAGAGCTCCACTCTACACTGGGTTCCCGTACCTCCGAGACCCCTGCCACCGTAGAACCCCATGAAGTTCTGGAAACTGGTTAGCAAATGTCTCTGAATGGGAATGGAGTACAGTGTCTCTCTCCAGGAGTTCAGACCCTCACGATCACAGTCATATGACTGTCACAATCATAATAACATTAGTGTTTAGTTCCAACAGGCCAGGCTCAGGGTGTCTTTCTTTGGGTGGTTTTTCTTGTACTTTTCCCCTTCAGGGTGAGTGCAGTACAGATGCTCCTGGACTTAGGGTGGGGTAACGTCCTAACAAACCCACAGCAAACTGAAAATATCATAGGCTGAAAATGCCATTCCACCCCTAGCCTACCGACCATCCTTGTTAGCCACACAGTGAACCGCAGGACACCGGTAGTCTCTTCATCATCGCCTGGCTGAATGGGAGCTGAGCTCCCTGCCAAAGCCCAGCATCAAGAGAGAGCACCGTACTGCACACTGCGAGCCCAGGAAAAGACCCAAGTTCAGAATAACGAGGTGCGGCTTCTACTGAAGGTGGATCGCTTTCCCACCATCGTAAAGTCAAAAAATCCCAAGATGAACCATCTTAAGTCAGGGACTGTCTGTATTTCCAGTCTCCCTGCTTCTCCCAACTTCTGGCTCTTCCTCCCTCCCCTCCTCCTCCCTCTCCCAAAGCTGAAGGGCGAGACAGTGGAGTCATCCAAGTCAGGGAATGGGGACACCCTGGTGGGAACCACTCCAGCCCCTCCCTAGCGCTCCAGCCTTGGCCTTGGGCCATCTGAGAGAGGCGATGGCCTTAAGAGGGAGGAGATGAGACAGACAGACACAGAGGAGAAGGCCATGTGAAGAAGGTGACAAAGACTGGTGACACAGGCCCAGGAATGCAGGCAGCCACCAGAAGCCGCAAGAGGCAAAGTCCAGATCCCCTGCAGTCTCGGAGGGAGCAGGCCCAGCTGACATCTTGATTTGCGCTCAATGAAATTGATGTTGGGCTTCCAGCCTCCAGACTATAAAAGAATAATTTTTGAGGGTGTTTTGTTATTGTTTGTTTATGTTTGTAGTACTGGCTTGTTGTTTTTGGGGGGTTTTTTTTGTGTGTATGTATGTGTGGTACTGGGGATTGAACCCAGGGGCATTTTACCTATGAGCTACACCCCCAGCCCTATGTTTTTTTATTCTTTATTTTGAAACAGGGACTCACTAAGTTGCGGAGGACCTCACTAAGTAGCTGAGGCTGGGCGCGAACCTGCGATCCTCCTGTCTCAGCCTCCCAAGTACTGGGATTGCAAGCGTGCGGCACCACGCCCCGCTGAGGTACTGGGGTTTAAACCCAGGGGCATTCTACCCCTGAACAAGACACCCAGTCCTATTTTATTTTTTATTTTGAAACAGGGTCTCACTAAGTTGCTGAGGCTGCCCTAGAACCTTCGATCCTCCTATCTCAACCTACCAAGTATGGGCATGCACCACCACGCCTGGCAATTTTCTGTTATTCTAAGTCACCAAGTTGGTGATCATTTATCACAGCTGCCCCAGGAACCGAAATACCAGATGTGTGCCCCGCCGCTATCTGAAACCTTGGTGCCAGGTTCTCCTGGTAGCGAGGCCCCGGCGGAAGTCCTGAATTCTGCAGCGACCTCACCTGGGAGAGGGATTTCTGCTAAAGCTCTCTCTGTTTTCAAAGACCAGCTGGTTTTCCTCCACTCCTACCCTGACAAGCTCTACACGGATAACACTGAAAACGGTATGCTGCTCTCGATTATACAAAACCGTTTAATCCACTTCATCTCTAACAACTGAAATGGGAGAAAAAAAATGACTGGGAAATTAAGGAAAAGGGCAATCCATGATTGGCAAAGGGAACCGCCGAATTTAATTTGACAGAGAGCAGAGGTTTGCAGGCCAAAGAGATGTAACGCTGATTCAATCGGGGTGAAAACCCACTCATGATGGTGATGGGGCTCGAGCTGAAAAAGAAACCGCTTTGGACAGGAATGTGTTCAAGAGTAAAAGCAAAGCGGCTATCCAGCAGCAGTAGAAGCAAGTGTAGCACGTTCTAGACAACAGGAGAGAGAACGGCAGTGACCACCAGTGGCGCCCAGGGTCTCCGACAGGCTGAAGGACAGTCACAGTCAGAGCTGGGTAGGAGCTCCCCATCTCCGCCTGAACGTCAGACCATGCACATCGAGAAAACCAATTTTCTGTGAAATCAAGACTCTAGCTCTTGGTCAATGCATCCAAGCCAGAGAGCCTCCCAGACTGGAACAAAGGAGTCTGCTTCCAAAACTGCCCCCATGTTTCCAACAAAATAAGTAGCAAAGTCATGTACAGCTCCAGTCTATGACAGCTGGAAGCAGATTATTCATCAACTTCTTTCATTAATGAAGACGTAGCCGGGCGCACAATATGGCAGCTCTCCAACGCCCCTCCCCCTCCCCGTCCAAAAAAAGGATGCCTACCAGTAAAGGATAAAATCAGGAAATAGACTTCTAAATAAATAGCTAAGCTCAAAAGAAAGAAATGGAAATCCCTCAAGGCTAAAACCGAGTACATTTAAAATCACTAGGCAGCAGCTTCAGGGGTGGAGAAATAGAAAATACCAGAGAGGTGTCAAAACCCAAAGGAAGGAAAGGAAGACGTGGGAGGGGTCTGCCTGCTCTAACAAGACAGAGGAGGAAGCTGGGCGTGGTGGCTTGGGAGGCTGAGACAGGAGGACCGCAGGTCAGAGGCCAGCCTCAGAAACTTAGCAAGACCCTGTTTCAAAATAAAAAATAAAAATGGCTGGGGGTGTAGCTTGGAGGTAGGTAGACTGCTCCTGGGTTCAATCCCCAGAACCAAAAATATGAAAAGTCAGGAAGAAAGGACACACACGGGTCCCGCTCCACAAAGAAAGGGACCAGTGGCAAAAAGGGACTCGGGCCGATGCCTCCATCCGGCAGATATTGGGGGGAAATCAACGTAGAATGAGGGATGCAGGAATCATCCAAGGCAGCAATGGTATCTGCTTCCGGCAGCCAACTGGTCCCTAAGATAATGTACCTGTCAAGCTGTAGTGTCCGGCACAGAGGACACTACAATTGATAACAAAGTGCTCCTTCAATTGATAACAATATCATCATTACGATTTTGCTTTCGCTGAATCAGCTTCAAGCTCAAGTCAGCTGACAAAAAAAAAAAAAAAGCATGTGCGTTTCCTTGACCCACCATTGTAGCATATTAAACAAGAGGCCTGAAACACGGTTCACTGTTTCGAACCCTCTGGAATAGAATTACTTTTAAATCCCCAAGCAGTGGTCTCCTCTCAGACTAATCTCTCATCTTCGTTAAATATTGACTCAGATGAGACTGTCTACATAGGATCAGAGTTAACAGGATTTTAAATTCATCCCTTCATCTTGGATCACCCCTCACTGCCTTTAAAATTCATTACTCTGAGCCCTATCTAGAAGGATTGATATATCCAACCACCAAAATGAAAAGCCAGATGTAAAATGCAGCTTCCATGCGACTCAGAGGAAGAAAAACACACGGATCAAAGAAATTCCTTCGCAGTATCACAAAAACATACCTACATGTTTTATGTGTTACACAATGCATGCCGTATTTTAGAAAGTGTATCCCTTTGTCAAAGCGCTTTTACACCCTAATGTTTTAAATAATCAAAATGCCCGGGAAATGGGAAATCCTGATCAACTGAATTTTTTTCTACATGGAAAGGAGCCAAGAAAACAAGTGTTCTTTCCAGAAAATTCCAGAATTTGGTTTCTTAAAGTCTTCTGCACGCTCAACTAAAATTAATCTCTCCTTCCTCAACAACATGTATTGAGCGCTTAAAATATACCTGTTCTAGGTAACAACTGTGTACCAGGAAAGACCCATGGATCTTCAGGCCTGTTGGGGGGATAATTAAGATTCTTTGTAGGGGTTCAAGATTACTATCTGTTATAAAATAAATTATGCCTCCCCCAAATGCCTAACCCAAAATGCATATGTTGAGCTGGGTGTGGTGGTGCATGCCTGTAATTCTAGTACTTGGGACACTGAGAAAGGAGGATCGCAGGTTCGAGACCAGCCTCAGTAACCTAGCAAGACCCTGTTTTAAGATTAAAAAATAAAAATGGCTGGGGGCATAGCTCAGAGGTAGAAAGGCCCTGGGTTTAATCCCCAGCACCAAAAAAAAAAAAAAATGCATATGTTGAAACTCTGGCCCTTCATGTGACTGTATTTGGAGACAGGGCTTTTAAATGAGGTGATTAAGCCGAGCATGGTGTTGCACACCTGCAATCCCAGTACTTGGGAGGCTGAGACAGGAGGATGGCAGGTAGGAGGCCAGCCTCAGCAACTTAGCAAGATCCACAGCAATTTAGCGAGACTCTCTTTCAAAATAAAAAAATAAAAAGGCTGGAGAGGTAGCCCGGAGGTTGGTTCAATCCCTAGTACCAAAAAAAAAGAGGGGTTCAGGTAAAATAAGATCCTAATGGTGGATCCTAATCCGCTAGGGCGGTTGTCCATATGAGAAGAGACACCAGAGTTCTCCCTCCCTGTATTTCTGACTGTGCACAGGAAAGGTGTGTAAGGGACACAGCTTCAAGGTGACCATCTGCAAGCTAGGGAGAAACCAACCCCTCAGACGTCCAGCCTCCTGGACCGTGAGAAAATAAGTCCATTCTTTAAGTCACTCTGTCTACGGGATGTTGTTACAAAGCAGACTAACAGGCCATTTGCACATGCTACAATTCTTCGGGATTCCCTGAAGACCAGGGAAACTGTAAGAACAGAGGGCTGGCTTGGCTCAGCCAGGGCTGGGGTCAGACCTCCCAGTTCCTCTCTGGACCTCACCCTGCCGTCCACACTGCGGCAGGGCCAGGGTGTCCCAGCACCGAGCAGTGGGCTCGAAGCGGCTGCCAGGGCTGCAGCTTGGACTCTCTAAGCCTTAGTTTCTTGTTAAACAACTGGAGGAGCCAGGTATGGTGGCGCATGCCTGTAATCCCAGTACTTGGGAAGCTGGGACAGGAGGATCTTGGGTTCGAGGACAGTCTCAGCAACATAGTGAGACTCTCAGCAACCTAAAGAGACTCTATTACAAAACAAAAAAATAAAAAGGGCTGGGGGTGTAGGTCAGAGGTTCAATCCCCAGTACGAAAAAAAAAAAGGAGGGATAACAGCGCCCACCTATAGGATGCTGGGAAGTAAATGAGGCCCCCTGAAGGGCTTTAGCACCAGGAACATCCACCATCAGAGTCCTCGGTGAGTGCAGTCGCTAGGACCGCTTTGTACAAGTGGAGCAGACAGAAGCACATTCAGGAAGCCCTTGCCACCGACTTCCCCCCAGACCCGCTGCAGCCTCCCTCGCAGGGGGCGTACGTACAATGGAAGGTGTCCCAAACAGCTGAGCTGGCACTCCTCTGCCCTCCCAGGTGCCACCCTCCTGCCTTTCCTCCCGCCCCAGCCTCCAGGGTCTCCCCAGGCCTCTCCCTCCAAACGTCAGGGAGGTACGTGGCCACCCACCACTACCCTGACTCCCACGACTGTCCAACACCTACCCCGCTCACGCCCCTTTCCTGAACTCTGGGGTGCCTGAGGCCATCTCTGCTGGGGTCACCCTGGACGGCTGAAGATGATCACCTGCCCCCAGACCTCCCAGGGCTCCACAGTTCAGTCTACAGCAACTCGATCCCTGGGTGGTCCCAACTGTGTGTCCTCCACCCCTGCCCTCCTCTACTCTAATTAGTCACCAGGGCTGTCACCTCCACCTCCTAAGATCTCCCCATCCCCATCCCCACTGCCCTGCTGCACAGACCTGGGTTCAGCCCCTGCTACTGTCCCTGCCCCTCCAGTCTCTGGCCCCCTCCCTCCCCTGCCGGAATTCCCTCCTGCACACCCTTCCATCCTCTTTCTGGCCTCAAATTACATCTTGCTCCCCCAAGGAATGGCTCCGGTCATCCTGCACTTCCCCCTTGGTCACACCCATCACACACGCGCACGCACGCACACACACACACACACACACACACACACACACACACTCAGTTGTTTGTGACACTCTCAACTCTACTTTCCAAAAGGCGGGAATTGTGTCTGGCCTCCCAGTGCCCAGGACAGTGTCTCTGGCTCATCAAGAGCAAGGGAGGGCCGGACATGGTGGTGCACGCCTGAATTCCAGTACTTGGGAAGCTGAGACAGGAGAATCACAGTTTTGAGGCCCGACTCAGCAACTTAGCGAGACCCTCAGCAACTTGGTGAGACCATTTCAAAATAAAAAATAAGAAGGACTAGGGGTGTAGCTCGGAGGTAGAACGCCCCTGGTTCAATCCCAGCACCAGCAGTTTCTCGCTTCCTAAAGTGTGGCTGAGAGCTGGGATATGGGGAGAACTCGCCTCACCAGGGTTGAAGCGGGTATTCAGAGGACCCGGCCTTCCATGCCAGAGGGACTCATTCTTCACCTCCCGCCCCCGCGAGCCCCCTGAAGTCCCTCCCACCCAACAGCCAACTCTGGGCTCAGCTCCTGCCAGGTACGCTTCCCCGCCAGGACTTATCTGAACTATCTGCCACCTTCTCCAGAGCGGCTCATCTAGGGGCACGGGAAAGCTCCCCCAAAGCAAGATTTATGCACACACCCCATCTCCCCATTTCTCCCAGAGGAAGAACCAAAATCCTGATGATGCCCGCACAGCCCCACCACGGGGCTCATGTCGGCCTCATCTCCCCAGCTGCCCCGCTGGCCCTCAGGGGACACAGGAGTGCTGTCACCAGGGGGTCACCCAGGCAACCCCCAGGAAGGAAGCGATGGTCCCCTCTCCTCCACTGACAATGCCCTTGGCATTCCAGACAGTACTACACACGGAAGACACTCAGCAAAGCTCTCTTAAAAGAATGATGGGCCGGGCGTGGTGGCGCACGCTTGTAATCCCAGTACTTGGGAGACTGAGACACGAGGATCACAGGTTCACGGCCAGCCTCAGCTACTTAGTGAGGCCCTCCGCAACTTAGTGAGACCCTGTTTCAAAATAAAGTATAAAAAATAGGGCCGGGGGTGTCGCTCAGAGATAGAATGTCCCTGGGTTCAATCCCCAGTTCTGCAAAAAAAAAAAAAAAAAGAATGAGGGAAGGAATCTAAATATACTTGGAGAAAAGAAAGTCTATTAACCAGAATTAGTTTGGGCTGAATTATGTCCCCTGTCAAATGTATAGGTTGGATGGATGGATGACCCTCAATGTGACTTTGTGAAGATAGGGTCTTAAAAGAGGAAATTAAGCTGGGTGCAATGGCACATACCTATAATCCCAGTACTTGGGAGGCTGAGACAGGAGGATCACAGGTTCCAGGACAGCCTCAGCAACTTAGCGAGACCCTCAGCCACTTAGTGAGACCCTGTTTAAAATAAAAAGGGACCGGGCGTGGTGGCGCACACTTGTAATCCCAGTACTTGGGAGGCAGAGACCGGAGGATCCGGGTTCGCGGCCAGCCTCAGCTACTTAGTAAGGCCCTCCGCAACTTCGTGAGACCCTGTTTCAAAATAAAGTATAAAAAATAGGGCTGGGGGTGTAGCTTGGAGGTAAAACGCCCCTGGGTTCAATCCCCAGTACTGCAAAATAAAAATTTTAAGAATCAAAAAAATAAAAAGGGGTAGGGTGTAGCTTGAAGGTAGAACACCCTGGGTCCAATCCTCAGTCCCGCCCCCAAAAAAGAAAATTAAGGTTAAATGAGGTCATAAGGTAAGTCAACAAAACAAGAGGACAGGTGACTTTATAAGAAGAGAGACACCAGGGAAAAGGCCACAAGAGGACACAGAGAGAAGATGACGACTCTGTCCCCTTGGGAGGCCTCAGGAGAAACCAAACCAGCAGACACACACCCTGATCTTGGACTCCCAGCCTCCAAGACTGTGAGAAAATCATGCCCGCTGTTCCTAACCGCCCGCCCTCTGGTATTCTGTAACGCAGCCCAAGCAGAATAACAAAGTCATTAGGATGGCTTGCTTTGTAAATCCCATTTGAAATAGCGAAATCTGGGCGCAACGCTGGATGAAATGAATTCATCAGGGTGGGCCAAAAGGGAAGCCCCGAAGCCAGGCAGAAGGCGACCAGGGGCCCAGGGCTCTGCGCGCCAGCCCGAGCCTGGATTCCGCCGAGTAAAGGGCTGAAAACTGCGGTGATTAGCCTGACCCCGTGGGAAGTTTTGAAAATAAATTGGTTTCACGCCTTCTTCCGAAGAAGCGATGTGTGCAAATGCAGCCGGCTGGAACGTGCCGCCCTGTGGATGCTACTTATTTAACAAGAAGCAGAAAATATCCTTTTCTGGCTTCATAATTAATTTCAGCGTGGCTCAGATTTGCGGAGAGACAGTGCTAGACAGGAAGCGCACACGGCTGTCTTTTATAGGGACCATTAATTGCTGCTATTTATGTAGCGCGGCGCAACTGCTGCTGACCCCTGGCTCCTCACCGGCCACCCTCCTGCTGCTGCTGGCTCCAAGTTGTCCTTTTGTAAATGAGGAGAGAAAGTGTCCCTTTCCCCGGTTTGAAAATGAGGGGGGAAGAAAATTTCCTTCCCCAGTTGGAACCACAGAGCTCATCAGGAGCAATCTTGGCCACGCTGGTATAACCTGGTGCCGGATCAAGGCAAAAGATTCAACTGTATTTTAAGAAAAAAAAATTGTGCATGCATGATTGTATCACTTTGAACCTCACTATGATGTATAATTACAATGCACCAGTAAAAGTATAAAAAAATAAAAGTCAGCTCCTGGTGCAGGGCTGGGAAACTCTCCCGTGCACACCCGGCGGAGTCCTGAAGCCACTGTCCCAGGGGTACTCTGCACCTGCCCTCTCCAGCTTTAGTTCACTAAGCAAATCACCCTGGAAACACACCCTGCTGGCGGGAAACTCGAAACTGGTCCCTGCAAGAGAGGAAAGAACGCCAAACAGGGCATCCGAGAGGGCAAGGTGGATGGCGGGGCTGACCAGACCAGGACGGCTGTGCCGTCGCTGGAATTCTTACCAACAGCCTGTCTACTCAGATAAAGAATGCATTCTTCCTTCGTCCTCCTCAACAAGAATTTACGATCCACAAGGATAAAGTAACGTGGAGTAAACCCGATTTCCTGCCCAAAGTTCACCAAAACTCAGGAATCATAAGGGGGAAAAGGTACTAATTAAAACAGGTCATGGAGACATTATTTCTCTCTGGCTTTGGAAAAGAGCCCAAAAGACCAGATTATGATGATTTTCAAGTTCCTGGGGACCCTGTGTGACTCATCTTGGCGTTCCCCACAAGGTTTGGCCTCTAAAGCCAATTGATCAATATATTGGCTAAAAATATGAATGCCCATGAGCTCTCCCAGCGGCCCTTTCTATGCATCCTTTCCAACTCAGCCCCATTTATTATTATTATTATTATCCAGCGTGTAAATCAGTAAAACAAAGAGGAAGCTTCAAATTGAATAATCTAAAAGCAAAGGAACGGCCAGGTGTGGTGGTACATGCCCATAATCCCAGTATTTGGGAGGCTGAGACAGGAGGATGGTAGGTTCAAGGACAACTTCAGCAAGTAGTGAGACTCTCAGTAACCTATTGAGACCATGTTTCAAAAACTAAAAAATGAAAGGGCTGAAGGTGTAGCTCAGAGATAGAATGGCCCTGGGTTCAAATCCCCAGTAAATAAATAAATAAATAAATAAATAAATAAATAAATAAATAGCAAGTAAGCAAAGGAACCCAAGAAATCCTAAAGGTAATAGGATGGTTTTGCCCAACTGCCCCTCACCAGTGACACTGAACTTACTGAGAAAGGCAGCGCCACACTTTCCTCCACACCCCAACACTCCCTACCCTGCCTCCCCAAGATCATCCCTAGGAAAAAAAAGAAACCTCCGAGCTCCTTATGGCTGAAGCCTTCTCATCCCCACCCGTTACCTAAGTGGCTGACTCCCTTCCTTCTCTCTTCCCCATCAGTTCCCAAGTTCCTTCCAGAATGTTCCTTCTTGGCCAGCCCCACTGCTGCAGGCCCAGCCTCCTCAAAGCCTAACCTGTTCTCCTGTGTCTGTCCCTTCTCACACTGAGGCCCTAGAGTTCCTTCCTAAGGACAGCTATCATCATCCGTGCTAGAAAATATATGTGTGTGTGTGTGTGTGTGTGTGTGTGTGTGTGTGTGTGTGTTTTACTGGGGATTGAATTCAGGGGCATTCTATCTCTAAGCTATACCCCCAGTCCTATTTTTTTTAAAATTTTGAAACAGGGTCTCACTAAGTTGCTGAGGCTGTCCTTGAACCTGCAATCCTCCTGTTTCAGTCTCCTAAGTACAGGGATTACAGGTGTGCACCACCACACCTGACTGCTAGGAAATCTTTAAATAAGACCAGATTCCTTGATGAGAAATTAAAAATCTTTCATGATCTAGCATCAGACCCTCTCCCCGCCCCCTCCACTTTTTCTCCCCTTGGAACAAATTTTATTTTGACTAGCTTTTATTCTATCCATTTTCCTTTAGCCCCATTGCTTTTGGCCAAGAAGTTTTCATTCTCTAAATGCTTTTACATGGTAGTCATCTTAGACACATACTCTTTACATTTCTGTTCATTCTTTTTAACTTTTTTATTGTGGTAAAAAACACGTAACATAAAATGTACCACCTTCGACATTTTTAAGGGTGCAATCCAGTAATGTTAAGTAGATTCACGAAGTTGTGATCCTCCCTCAATAATACCCATGTGCTGCCTCCCAGGCTGCTCCACAATCCCACCCATATCGACACCATTAATTCCTGGCCAGGAGGAATTGCTGGCACCTGTGAGCCACCAGACACCCCTTTAACAGCTCCTACACCAGAACAGAAGAGGAGCCATGGGGTTCAGGGTACAACACTGCGATGAGGGTTGAAATCAGAGGTCAGTCACATGTCCAGCACTGTCTGACCAAAATATGCCAGCCGCACTTATAATTTTACATTTCCTCGTAGACACATAAAAGAGTAAAGAGAAACAGATGAAATTATTTCATGATATATTCTCTAGAACCCAATTTATCTGAGCTATTATCATTTCAGCATGTGATCCATATTTCAAAATTCCTAATGAGCTATTTTACATGCCCTTTTTCCTACTATGTCTTTGAAGTCTTGGGTATATTTAATGTTTGCAGCACATCTCTTACACATAGGCACACGCCCCGTGTTCCCAGCCACCTGTGGCGAGAAGAGATTGTAGTGGGTTGCAAAGTTCTGGCCACACAGCTTCACCCAAACCATTTACCCTCTAGGCCCCAGGACCCAGCACGCTGCCTGCCTGGACAAAAAAGTCCAGTAAAGGAACGAAGGGATGAAGACACGCTCCCTCTCCTCATCTGCAGAGTGCATGAACACGCCAATCACACACATTTGTAGTGAGAATCATCATGCCTCTTAGAACCCAACCAAAGTCAGAGTCCCCGACAAAAACTTCACCTCAACAAGCCTCAGACTGTCCATCAGTAATCTGAGGATAATAATGGTGGCCAAGGTGAATCGTGCAAGATGCTTGACGCATAGCGACCGTCCATTCACTGTGGTTACAGCTGAGCACAGGGTTATGGTAACACAGTGGGGTTAGGATATAAGAGAGAGCTGTGAATGGTGTCCAGAAGCAAGGAAGGAAGAAAGGGAGGGAGGGAAGGGCACATAGAGGAGGGATGAAAAGAAAAGAAAGGAAAAATCCAGGCATGGTAACACACACCTGTAATCCCAGGACTTGGGAGGCTGAGACAGGAGGATTGCAGTTTTGCAGCCAGACTCAGCTACTTAGTGAGGTCCTCCGCAACTCAGTGAAACCCTGTTTCCAAATAAAGAATAAAAAATAGGGCTGGGGGTGTAGCTTGGAGGTAGAATGCCCCTGGGTTCAATCTCTATTACACACACACACACACACACACACACACACACACGGCAAAAAAATTAAATACTATGAACTATAACATGTTTTTGTTTTTGCGGAACTGGGGATGGAACCCAGGGGCATTCTACCTCCAAGCTACACCCCCAGCCCTATTTTTTATTCTTTATTTTGAAACAGGGTCTCACTAAGTTGCAGAGGGCCTCACTAAGTAGCTGAGGCTGGCCACAAACCCGATCCTCCTGTCTCAGCCTCCCAAGTACTGGGATTACAAGCGTGCGCCACCACGTCTGGCTTATCATGTTTTTTAAAACAGATTGGTAGTGTGGATCTCATTATACTGAAAAAAAGAAGAAAAAATAGTAAAAAAGGAGAACAAAGGAAAGAGGGAGGAAGGATGGATTGGGAGGCAGGGAGGGCAAAAACCCAGAGGCAGGACAGCGCTGGCGGCCCCGGGAAAGGAAAGTTGCGCACTAAACGGAGCTCAGGAATCCTCACCAGGACTCCTGTCCCCAGTCCCCATGCCTCTGGTCACCCCTTCACACAAGGTACCAACCTCCGCAGGTGGCTCCACTGTGCCACAGGGACACAAGGCGTCCTGCCTCCCCACCTAAATCGCCGCGGAGTGGCAGGGCCACGCGCCTGTGTTCATCAGGAAGGGACATCTCGGCCTCTCTCCCGCTCTGATTTATTCATGTGCGTTCATGGTGTCAGTGGGAATGAAGCAGAATTTGTGTTCCTGCAAGGACTCCATAAATCCTCGTGGCCTCCTTTCTGCTTCAGGGGAACGCTGACGCTCGCCGCCACTGACAGCAGCTAATGGTGCTCAGGAAGGGGCGGAATGCACAAGCAGATAACAAGGGCGCTCGGTGGGAGGCGGGCACGTGCTTGCACACACATGTGCACAGGGTAGGGGCTGCACGGAGAAGGCCCGGCTGCGATCAAAGACTCAGGCCTCGGTTCCTTTTCCTTTTTTTTTTTTTTTTTTTTTGCGGTACTGGGAATTGAACCCAGGAGCATTCTACCTCCAGGCTACACCTCCAGCCCTATATTTTATTCTTTATTTGGAAACAGGGTCTCGCTAATATGCTGAGGGCCTCACTAAGTAGCTGAGGCTGACCACGAACCCGGATCCTCCGGTCTCAGCCTCCCAAGTACTGGGATTACAAGCGTGCGCCACCACGCCCGGCTCCTTTTCCTTTCTTAACAGAGATTGTTCTTTCCATCATTTTCCTTGATATCTCCCAGTGTGTCCATTTGCCAGGGCTGCCCTAACGAAGTACCACCCCCTGGGCGGCTAAAACCACAGACATGCCTGGCCCACCATTCCGAAGGCCAGAGCCTGGGTCAGGATGTCAACGGGCTTGCTTCCTTCTGAGGCCCCTCTCCTTGGCTTGCAGAAAGCATCTCCACAGGTCTGTGTCCAAACGGCCTCTTCTTATAAAGATAGCAGCGACCTTGGATTAGAGCCCACCTGCATAACCTCATTTCAACTCATTTACCTCTTTAAAGACCATATCTAGCCGGGCGTGGTGGCGCACGCTTGTAATCCCAGTACTTTGGGAGGCGGAGACCAGAGGATCCGGGTTCAAGGCCTGCCTCAGCTCTCTCTCTCTCTCTCTCTC
>PVJS01037546.1:0-12175 GCA_004027185.1 Glis glis
AAAAAATAGGGCCGGGGGTGTAGCGCAGAGGTAGAACGCCCCTGCGTTCAATCCCTGGTACTGCAAAAAAAAAAAAAAATTATGCTGGGCGTGGTGGCGCACGCTTGTAATTCCAGTACTTTGGGAGGTGGAGACCGGAGGATCCGGGTTCGCGGCCAGTCTCAGTTCTCTCTCTCTCCCTCCCTCTCTCTCTTTCTCTTTCTCTCTCTACCTAGTGAGGCCCCTCTGCAAATTCGTGAGACCCGGTTTCAAAATAAAGTATAAAAAAATAGGGCCGGGGGTGTAGCACGGAGGTAGAACGCCCCTGGGTTCAATCCCCGGTACCGCAAAAAAAAAAAAAAGAAATATATATATATATATATATATATATTTAATATTTAGGGTAGGCTGGGGAGGAGGTAACATGGAAATTCTCCTAGCCTCCTGAATCCTACAGCCAGCACCTTACTTTTATAGAAACTTTAAGCAAGGCATCATAAAAGTTAATCAAACACAGAAGTCAGCAAATTGTTATGGGACAAGATAAGGAAAAGCAGCAAGGCGGTCATGAGATAAACTAAGAGGAAGGAAGGAAGGGTTAAACATTACTGGTAGATAGAGGACATCAAAGTCCACACCCTATCGATCCCATCAGGTATTGGGGAATTTGTCCACTTGTGGACAAATCCCACTCAACTGGGCACTATGTACACAGTCGAGTTGGTCCAAGATGTTAGTCTCAGTGTGTGGCTCTAAGATGGCTCTCGACAACATCTGGCTTCCAAAACTACAAGAGGATAAATTAGGGCAGCCCTAGAAAACCAATGCACTCCTTAGGGTCACCAGAAGTCAGCACCATATCCAAACCCAGTTCTGACTCCAGCATGAGCTGACCCCTTGGAGTTTTATTAGTAAACTCTGTGTGTGTGTGTGTGTGTGTGTGTGTGTGTTACTAGGGATTGAACCCAGGGGCATTCTACCTCTGACCTACACCCTCAGCCCTATTTTTTATTCTTCATTTTGAAACAGGTTCTCACTAAATTGTGGAGGGCCTCACTAAGTAGCTGAGGCTGGCAGTGAACCTGCAATCCTCCTGTTTCAGTCTCCTAAGTACTAGGATTACAAGCGCGCCACCAGACCCGGTTTAGCAAACTTTTTTTGTTTTTGGTACTGGGGATTGAACCCAAAGGCATTCTACCTCTAAGTTATATCCCCAGCCTGATTTCATTTCTTATTTGGAAACAGGGTCTCACTAAGTTGCTGAGAGCCTCACTAAGTTGCCGAGGCTGGCTTTGAACCTGTGATCCTCCTGTCTCAGCCTCCCAAGTACTGGGATTACAAGCGTGCACCACCACGCCCGGCTGCAAAGTATTTTTAAGTGCAAATGGTAAGGTAAAGCCGTATCATCCATACATTCATTTACTCAGTAAGCATTTATTCAGTGCCTACTACATGCAAGGATTAGTTCTAGAAATACCATATCTCTTTACAGTTTATAGCGGGCGGGGAGGGGGGCAAAAGAAATAAAAAGATACAGTACGTCAGACGATGCACCGAAAACAGGATGGAAGCAAATTTAGGCGTGCATAGGTGAAGGTGGAGAGGCCTTGCGATCCTATGCCAAGTGGCTCTGGTCGTCTGACAGGTGGCTTGTGGGAACGGAAAATGCGAATGCCTGGTGGCGGGAGCGTGCTGGGCCGGCAGGAGGAGGCCGGGGGGGTTGGAAGGGAGCGTGCCGAGGGCAGGGAGTTTGCAGAATGAGTTCAGCTGGCAGGCAGAGGTCACGGGGAATCTTCTGGGCTGGCTCCCCAAGTCCTGCTGGTGCGCGCGGCGCCACATTCAACATGGCGGCGCGCGTGGCCCGCCTGCCAGAGAGCGGAAGTGCGTGTCGGCGGGCGCCGGAAGTGGTACGCAGCCCCGCCCCTTGCCGGGGTCTCTGGAGCCGCGGACGCGCCGGCTTCGAGCATCCTTGACGGTGCGGACCTAAGGCCCCGGGGCTGCGGCTCCGGCGGCCGCGGCACGGCGCGCCAGCAACATGGCCAGCTCCGGAGAGGTACAACACGCGACCCTCTCCTCTCTGCTCTGCCTCAGCCCCTCTTAGTCCTTCCCATCCCGACCACGACCCCTCCCTCCCAGAGGCACTCCCCCCTACCGACCCTGGCCTTGCTCCTGGGCCCGTCTTGGCCCCATCTCACCCTCCTCACAGGCCCCCGCCCTGCCTCCGAAGGCACAGGCTATCTGTCCCCCTTGTGTTTCCCATTCTGTTCCCAGTTCCACATTCCTGATCTCCAGAGTGGCTCTGCCCCCTGAGTTTCTCAGATCTTCTGGGCCTCCCAGACTCTTGCCCGAAGCCCCTGTGCCTTGGCTCAGCCTCGCATCTCTTAGACGTTGCCCCTCCAGGCCCACTTCCCACTCTCTTTTCTTTCTTTCTCTCTCTCTCTCTTTTTGGCGGTACTGGATTGAACCCAGGGGCATTCTACCTCTGAGCTACACCCCCAGCCCTATTTTATTCTTTATTTTGAAACAGGGTCTCACTAGGTTGCAGAAGGCCTCACAAGTAGCTGAGGCTGACCGCGAACCTGTGATCCTCCTCAGTCTTCCAAGTATTGGGAGTACAAGTGTGCGCCACCAAGACTGGCCTCTCTCTCTCTCTTTTTTTTTTTTGTTCTGAAGATTGAACCCAGGGACATTCTACCTCTGTGCCATACCCCCAGTCATTTTTATTTTTTGTTTTGAACCAGGGTCTCCCTAGGTTGCTGAGAGTCTTGCTACCTTGCTGAGGCTGTCCTCAAACCTGTGATCCTCCTGTCTCAGCCTCCCAATACTGGGATTCCAGGCAAGTACCACCACGCCCGGCCCCACCCTCTTTTTTTTTTTTTTTTGGTACTGGGTATTGAACCCAGGGGCATTCTACCTCTGAGCTACACCCCCAGCCTTATTTTATTTTTAAAACGGGGCCTCCTTAGGTTGCTGAGAGTCTCACTACTTGCTGAGACTGTCCTTGACCCTGCAATCCTCCTGTCTCAGCCTCCCAAGTAGGATTACAGGCATCTACCACCATGCTCTGCTCCTCACCCTCTTTTCTGTCTCTGAATGCTCAGTTTCTATCCATCCCCTTCTCTCGAGTGTAGGACTTGGTGGAGGGTGATGGAGGAAAAGCCATTTCACCTGGGGATTTACGACTTATTCTGGCATTCCTTCCTCAGCCTCTCCACAAATCTGGGTCCGATGGGGAAATCCCACTGCATACTGTGATTGGGTGCAAAGTATTCTCTCTCCAGACAAGGATATAGGGGGGCTCTGCACTCTGTTGTTGTTTATCTTTTTTTTTTTTTGCGGTACCGGGGATTGAACCCAGGGGCATTCTACCTCAGAGCTACACCCCAGCCCTATTTTTTTATACTTTATTTTGAAACCGGGTCTCACGAAGTTGTGGAGGGCCTCACTAAGTAACTGAGGCTGGCTGGGAACCTGGATCCTCTGGTCTCCGCCTCCCAAGTACTGGGATTACAAGCGTGTGCCACCACGCCCAGCTTGGCTCTGCACTCTGACTGGTGGCTTCTTGCCTACTTGTATGTGCTATCCTCTTCCAAGACTTAGCTTGGTGGGTGCACTGCTAAGTCTCAGAAGCTTGCTGGGTTCAAGCAGTGAGAGGTTCAGGTGTTTTCTTTAGAGTGGAAGGGGAATAGGTGTGTGGAAGATGGCTGGGGTTTGCTGATCTCACCTCTTCATTTGAAGTGAATTTGGCTCAGAAGTTGCCCCTGTGGCTCCTTGATTGACAGGGAAGGGTGTGTGTCCCACCTGCAGACTGGTGATAGAATTGAAGGACCAGAAAACTCCAGCTCCCTGAAGAAGAATTCTGGGGTATTTTGCTCTGTTAGCAGATCCCAGTTAATCCTGTATGTTTGGGGAGTCTGAGACCTTGGTCTTATGGAGTATGGCCTTCAAGGTCCCTCTGTCAACTTAGGCCCTCCACATCTTAGTGAGACCCTATTTCAAAATAAAGAATAAAAAATAGGGCTGGGGGTGTAGCTTGGAGGTAGAATGCCCTTAGGTTCAATCCCCAGTCCTCCCCCTCCCACAAAAAGGTCCTTCTGTTCCTTGAAGCAAGGTGCCACCTGGCTAGCAAGGCCTGCGTCTTGCTGCCTCTCTGGGAAGAGAGGGGAGAGGGGAGTCTGGTTCTGTCCTGAATGTGAAGATCAAGGTCTGTTTTGTGGGGATGGTCAAATTATTTATTTATTGATTAAGAGTTGATTCACGCCGGGCGTGGTGGCGCACGCTTGTAATCCCAGTACTTTGGGAGGCAGAGACCGGAGGATCCAGGTTCGCGGCCAGCCTCAGCTCTCTCTCTCTCCCTCCCCCCTGTCTCTCTCTCTCTCTCTCTACTTAATGAGGCCCTCCGCAACTTCGTGAGACCCGGTTTCAAAGTAAAGTATAAAAAAATAGGGCCAGGGGTGTAGCGTGGAGGTAGAACACCCCTGGGTTCAATCCCTGGTACCGCAAAAAAAAAAAAAGAGTTAATTCACATACCACATAATTCACTCATTTATTTATTTATTTTGCAGTCCTGGGCCTCATATATGCTAGGCAAGCACTCTACCACTGAGCTCCAGCCCCAAAATTCACTCTTTTTTTTTTTTGTGGTATAAGAGATTGATCCCAGGGTCATTCTTCTGAGCTACACCCCAAGCCCTTTTTATTTTTTGTTTTGAAGCAGGGTCTCACTAGGTTGCTGACAGTCTCACTATGTTGCTGAAGCTGTCCTCCTGTCTCTGATTCTGTCTCCTGTCTCCTGATTCTCCTGTCTCAGCCTCCCAAGTACTGTGATTACAGGTGTGTGCTACCACGCTTCGCTCAAAGTTCACTCTTAAAGTGTACCATTAAGCTGGGCACAGTGGTGCATGCCTGTAATTCCAGTACTTGGAAGACTGAGATAATAAAAATAAAAACTGTATTCACAAGGTAGGCCAACCATCCCCACTATCTGATTCCAGGGTAGGGTGTCTGGTTTTGAAAGTTCTTTTTTTTTTTTTTTTTTGCAAACTGGGGATTGAACCCAGGGGCATTCTACCTCCCAGCTACACCCCCAGGCCTATTTTTTATTATTTATTTTGAAACAGGGTCTCACTAAGTTGCGGAGGGCCTCACTAAGTAGCTGAGGCTGGCCACCAACCCGCGATCCTCCTATCTCAGCCTCCCAAGTACTGGGATTACAAATGTGTGCCACCACGCCTGGCTGCCCAGACTGATCTTGAACTCTTGGGTTCAAACAATCCTGCCTCAGCCTCTCGAGTGTCTAGGACTACAGGTGCACACCACCACACTTGGCTTCAACTTTTCTTTTGATAAAAGGTATTAGAAATCCCAAAGAATAAGAGAGAGACTACTAATTAAAGGTCATGTTTACTAACCTAGCCCCATCATTCCAGCTTAGACCCTCCCAGCAGCTGGAAGGAGGACTTGGGAGAGGTGAGACTGCTGGGAACCTCAAGGGTAGTTCTTAATTTGTGGCCCCATTTTTGCCCTGAGGCAACACAGGGTCTAGTGAAGAAGAAAATTGCTGGTGCTGGATGAAACAAAAGTTTTGGGATCAGATAGTAAAGGAGGCCTTTCCATAGCACAGAATCAATGTGTCCAGCGAACAGCTCTGGAGTTGACCTCATAAACTAGGGTGCTTCTTCTTGACAAACAGATCTTTTTTAATTTCTCCAAGTTTTTAGCCAGGTTTAGTATGTCATAGTTCTCAGTGAGATACATTCCACCCTTGTTACCAAAAGTAAATCCAAGCAGAAACTGGAGCGATATACTGGCTGGGAGGGGGATGGCAAAGAGGGTACAAAGCGGCTCTGCCTTTATTTCTTTTTTTTGTGTGTGTGATACTGGGGATTGAACCCAGGGGCATTCTACCTCCTAGCTACATCCCCAGCCCTATTTTTTTTTTTTTTTTTTTTTTTTGCGGTACCAGGGATTGAACCCAGGGGCGTTCTACCTCTGCGCTACACCCCCGGCCCTATTTTTTTTATACTTTATTTTGAAACCGGGTCTCACGAAGTTGCGAGGGCCTCACTAAGTAGAGAGAGGGAGAGAGACAGGGAGAGAGAGAGAGAGAGAGCGAGCTGAGGCTGGCCGCGCACCCGGATCCTCTGGTCTCTGCCTCCCAAAGTACTGGGATTACAAGCGTGTGCCACCATGCCCGGCGCTCTATTTTTTATTCTTTATTTTGAAACAAGGTCTCACTAAGTTGTAGAGGGTCTCACTAAGTAGCTGAGGCTGGCCGCGAACCTGTGATCCTCCTGTCTCAGCCTCCCAAGTACTGGGATAATACGCGTGCACAACCATGCCCAGCTTTCTTTATTTTTTAATTTTGAAACAAGGCCTGATTAAGTTTCTGAAGGTCTCCCTAAGTTGCTGAGACTGACCTCCAGCCTGGTTTCCTCCTGTCTCAGCCTCCTAAGTACTGGGATTACAGTCGTGCACCACCACTGGCTCTGCCTTTATTTAATAGCATTTCCAGTGATTCTGAAGTAGGTGGTGTCTTGCCTCACCTGGTTCAGTACCTCTTTCTCTTGAGCATTAAAGAGTCCCTGTTCAAGCCGGGCATTGTGGCACATGCCTATAATCCCAGTACTTGGGAGGCTGAGACAGGAGGATTACAGGTTAGTGGCCAGCCTCAGCAGATTGGTGAGGCCCTCTGCAACTTAGAGAGACCGTTTCAAAATAAAGAATAAAATAGGGCTGAGGGTGTAGCGTAGAGGTTGAATGCACCTGAGTTCAATCCCCAGTACCACACACACAAAAAGAAAGAATCCCTGTTCAAGGTGGGCGCAGTGGTGCCCACCTATAATCCTAGTACTTGGGAGGCTGGGGCCAGAATAGAGAGTAGGGTACTTAGTGCAGCTGTAGAGGAGAAGGAGGGTGGGCTCAGTGTGCCTAGAGAATCCCCGGAGGGTCTCCTTGGGGAAGGTGCTCTTTTTTTTTTTTGTGGTGCTGGGGATTAAACCCAGAGGCATTCGCCTCTGAGCTACACCCCCAGACCGATTTTTTATTATTTATTTGGAAATAGGGTCTCGCTAAGTTGCTGATAGCCTCACTAACTTGCTGAGGCTGGCCTCGAACCTGCTATCCTATCTCAGCCTCCCAAGTACTGGGATTACAGGCATGCACCACCACGCCCAGCTCTATTTTATTTTTTATTTGGAAACAGGGTCTCATCAAGTTGCTGAGCCTCACTAAGTGGCTGAGGCTGGCTTTGAACCTGTGATCCCCTTATCTCAGCTTCCCAAGTACTGGGATTAACAGGTGTGCACCACCACGTCTGGCTTATTTTTTATTTTGAAACAGAGTGTAAGCCGGGCGTGGTGATGCACACTTGTAATCCCCGGGTTCAATCCCTGGTATGGCAAAAAAAAAAAAAAAAATAGAAACAGTGTAGGTGTAGTGTCTCTCACTAGGTTTCTGAGAGTCTCAGTAAGTTGCTGAGGCTGGTCTGAAATCTGTGATCCTCCTGTCTCAGCCTCCAAGTACTGGGATTACAGGCACATGCTACCACACCCTGCTGAGGCTGCATCTTTTATTTGGGGCACAGTGTGTGGGAAAGATGATCTGTGGAATGTGCTGAGACTGGACTGAGGGAGTTGAGGTCTATACTCCTGAGCATACGCTCTGTAAATTCCTGTGATTTCTAGGTGGCTTTGAGAAAAATTCAGGGGCTGTGACTCAGTGGCAGAGCACTTGGCTGCTATGTGCAAGGCTCTTGTTTGATCCCCAGAAGTACAAAAACAAAAACAAAACAAAAGGGAAAAATTTAGTATAGTTAGTATACCTGTGGGAATTATACAATGCTGGTGTTTTTTTTTTTTTTTACAATGTTGGAAATTAAACCCAGGGATACTCTTTCATGAACTGTCCCCAGCCCTTGTTTATTTTATTTTTTTGTGGTACTGTAGATTGAACCCAAGGCGTTTCACCTCTGAGCTACACCCCAACCCTGTTTCTTTTTTCTTTTTCTTTTTCTTTTTCTTTTTCTTTTTCTTTTTCTTTTTCTTTTTCTTTTTCTTTTCCTTTTCCTTTTCCTTTTCCTTTTCCTTTCCTCTCCTCTTTCTCTCTTTATTCCCTTCTATCTGTGGTACTGGGTATTGAACCCAGGACATTTTATCTTTGAGCTGCATCCCCCAGCCCTGTTTTCTTTTCTTTTTTTTTTTTTTTGCCATACCAGGGATTGAACCCAGAGGCATTCTACCTCTGCGCTACACCCCCGGCCCTATTTTTTATACTTTATTTTGAAACCGGGTCTCACGGAGTTGCGGAGGGCCTCGCTAAGTAGAGAGAGAGAGAGAGAGAGAGAGAGAGAGAGAGAGCTGAGGCTGGCCGCGAACCTGGATACTCCGGTCTCCGCCTCCCAAAGTACTGGGATTACAAGCGTGTGCCACCACACCCGGTGCCCTGTTTTCTTTTGAAACAGGATCTTGCTAATTAATGAGGGTCTCCTTAAGTTGCTGAGACTGGCCTCTAACCTATCATCCTTCTGTTTTAGCTTCCCAAGTACTGGGGTTATAGGTTGTACCACCATGCCCAGCCCTATTTATTTATTTAATTTTTGTGGTACTGGGGATTGAACCCAGGGGAATTCTACCTCCGACCTACACCCCCAGCCCTATTTTTTTTTTTTTCTGTACTGGGGATTGAACCCAGGGGCGTTCTACCTCTGCGCTACGCCCCCGGCCCTATTTTTTATACTTTATTTTGAAACCGGGTCTCACGAAGTTGCGGAGGGCCTCACTAAGGAGAGAGAGAGAGAGAGAGACGGAGAGAGACAGCGAGAGAGCTGAGGCTGGCTGTGAACCCGGATCCTCCGGTCTCTGCCTCCCAAAGTACTGGGATTACAAGTGTGCGCCACCACGCCTGGCTCCCAGCCCTATTTTTTATTCTTTCTTTTTTCTTGCAGAACTGGGGATTGAACCCAGGGGTATTCTACCTCTGAGCTACACCCCCAGCCCTATTTTTTATTCTTTATTTTGAAACAGGGTCTCACGAAGTTGCGGTGGGCCTCACTAAGTAGCTGAGGCTGGCCGCGAACCTGGATGCTCAGTCTCAGCCTCCCAAGTACTGGGATTAGAAGTGTGCGCCACCACGCCCGGCTTTTTCCAGCCCTTTTTATTTATTATATTCTGTACTGGGGATTGAACCTAGAGACATTCTACCTCTAAGTTATACCCCCAACCCAATTGTCTTAGTTTTTGAGATAGGATCTCACTAAATTGCAGAGGGCCTCACTAAATTGCTGAGGCTGACATTCAAACCTGTGATCCTCCTGTCTCAGCCTCCCAAGTATTGGGATTACAAGCATACGCTACCATGCCTGGCTTATTTTTTGTTTTGAAACAGGGTCTCACTAGGTTGCTGAGAGTCTCGCTAAGTTACTGAGGCTGGTCTTGAACTTGTAATCCTTCTGACTCAGCTTCCAAAGTAGTGGGAAAGTACTGGGATTATAGGTGTGCACCACCATGTCCAGCTATTTTTTATTTTGAGAACAGATCTTCATAAGTTGCCCATGCTGACCTCAAATTTGGAATCTTCCTTTTTTTTTTTTTTTCGGGACTGGGGATTGAACCCAGGGGCATTCTCCCTCCTAGCTCTACCCCCGGCCCTATTTTTTATACTTTGTTTTGAAACTGGGTCTCACGAAGTTGCCGAGGGCCTCACTAAGTAGCTGAGGCTGGCCGCGAACCCGGATCCTCCGGTCTTAGCCTCCCAAGAACTGTGATTACAAGCGTGTGCCACCACGCCCAGCTAAATTTGGAATCTTCCTGCCTTAGTCTCCTGAGTAGCTAGGATTACAGGTGTATGCCACCATGCCTGGCTTTGTTTTTTTTTTTGGTACTGGGGATTGAACCTGGGGGCATTCTACCTCCGAGCTACAATCCCAGCCCTATTTTATTTATTTATTTATTTATTTATTTATTTATTTATTTATTTATTTTTGCGGTACTGGGGATGGAACCCGGGGGCATTCTACCTCCAAGCTATAACCCCAGCCCTATTTTTTTTCTTTATTTTGAAACAGGGTCTCATTAAGTTGCTGTCGGACGGCCTCACTAAATAGCCGAGGCTGGCTGGGAACCTGGGATCCTCCTGTTTTGGCCTCCCAAGTACTGGGATTACAAGCATGCACCACCATGCCCGGCCGCCTATTTTATTTTTATTTTGAAACAGGGTCTTGATAGATTGATGAGAGTCTCACTACTTGCTGAGGCTGTCCTTGAACCTGGGATCCTCCTGTCTCAGCCTCCGAAGTACTGGGATTACAGGTGTGCGCCACCATGCCCGACTGGGCATCTGATTTTTATTTTTTTATTTTATTTTATTTTATTTTATTTTTTTATGTTTTTATTGGTGCATTGTAGTCTCACATCACAATGAGTATCAGTTTGGTGTTAACATACATGCACACAGCTCTTGGTGTCCCTCTCTCCCGCCTCCCCCCCTGCCTCCCCCCTACATGTAGCACTGAGAATGATGTTGGTATAATCTCATATATACACATTGTTTATGACAGTAATTCCATAGATTCACTTCTTTCTTCCCCTTCCCCTTCCCTTGTACCCCTTCCCTTGCACCACTGAGGGTTCTCCGTTGTCATTGGAGTCCCTTTTGTGTCCCCACTACTCCCTAAGTTGTGCATATTAATGAAAACATATGTCCCTTCTTTTTTTGTGATTGGCTAATCTCACTTAACATAATGTTCTCCAGATCTTTCCATTTTCTTGCGAATGCTGTTATTTTGTTCTTCTTTATTTCTGAGTAGAATTCCATTGTGTGTATTTCCCATAATTTTGTAATCCATTAATCTGTTGATGGACATCTAGGTTGGTTCCATAATTTGGCCACTGAATTGTGCTGCTATGAACATGGGTATGCATATTATTACTATAGTTTTCTAGTTTCAATCCCTTTGGTATGATACCCAATAGTGGTATACCCAGATCATATGGTGGATCCATTCCCAGTTTTCTGAGGAATCTCCACACTGATCTCCACAGTGGTTGAACTAGCTTGCAATCCCACCAACAGTGTAGAAGAGTCCCAATTTCCCCACATCCTTGCCAACATTTGTTGTTGTTTGACTTCTTAATGATTGCCATTCTAATTGGGGTCAGATGAAATCTTAGAGTAGTTTTGATTTGCATCTCCCTGATTGCTAATGATGTAGAACATTTTTTCATGTATCTATTGACCATTTATATCTCTTCTTTCATGAAGTGTTTATTCATTTCAGTTGCCCACTTCTTGATCGGATTGTTTGTTTTCTTAGTGTAAAGTCTTAAGTTCTTTGTATATCCTAGATACTAGACCTCTGTCAGAGGGATAGCTTGTAAAGATCTTTTCCCATTCCGTAGGCTTTCTCTTTAAGCTCTTGATGTTTTCCTTTGATGAGCAGAAGCTTTGTAGTTTAATGCTATCCCACTTATTAATTCTTGTTTTAATTTCCTGTGCTTTGGAAGTCTTGTTGAGGAAGTTTCTACCTGTGCCTATATGATAGAGTGTTGGACCTATGGCTTCTTCTAATAATTTCACAGTTTCTGGTCTAACTTCCAGGTCTTTGATCCATCTCAAGTTGACTCTTATGCAGGGTGAGAGGTAAGGATTCAGCTCCATTTTTCTACAGGTAGATAACCAGTTTTCCCAGCACCATTTGTTGAAAAGACTCTCCTTTCTCCAACGTATGTGTTTGGCACCTTTGTCAAAAATCAATTGACTATAAGTTTGTGGACTTGTTTCTGTATCTTCTATTCTATTCCACAGGTCTATGTGTCTGTTTTTGTGCCAATACCATGCTGATTTTATTACTATAGCTCTGTAGTATAATTTGAAGTTAGGAATTTTGATGCCTCCTGCATGGTTCTTATTGCTGAGAATTGCTTTGGCTATTCTGGGTCTTTTGTTTCTCCATATGAAATTAATGACTGATTTTTCTAGCTCTGCAAAAAATGAAGTTGGTATTTTGATAGGGATTGCATTGATTCTGTAGATCATTTTTGGCAGGATGGCCATTTTGATAATATTTATTCTGCCTATCCAAGAGCAGGGAAGATCTTTCCATCTTCTAAGATCTTCAATTTCTTTCTTCAGTGTTCTATAGTTTTCATTGTAGAGGTCTTTTACCTCTTTGGCTAAGTTTATTCCTAGGTATTTGATT
>PVJS01037547.1:0-19859 GCA_004027185.1 Glis glis
AAAAAAAAAAAATCTGAAGCAAAAAACTGCTCAATGAAAACCACCCAAATCTGCAATTCTAGTTAGATATTTGAGACTTTCAGTGATTTACGGACGTGAACAAAACCCAAGAAGCTGATATTGTTCTTCCAGCTGATGGTGCCGACAACCCAGCCTCCAGCCAACAAACACAGAACACGCTCTTCTCAAGCGCACGCGCAACACCAGGTCCCATGGAGCTAAGACAGGGTCCACGAATCTAAAAGGAATTCCAGCCCAGCGTGGTGGCGCACACTTGTAATCCCAGTACTTGGGAGGCTGAGAGGGGAGGATCTGGGTTCGCGGCCAGCCTCAGCTATTTAGTGAGGTCCTCCGCAACTTAGACCATTTCAAAATAAAGAATAAAAAATAGGGCTGGGGGTGTAGCTCGGAGGTAGAATGCCCCTGGGTTCAATTCCCAGTACCGCAAAAAATAAAAGGAATTCCATCAGCGAGGTACACTCTGAGACCACAACGCAATTCAAGCCAGAAGTCAGCTATAGCAAGTCTGGGGTCACACTCTCCATGACTGGATGTTAAACCACCCTCCAAGTAACCCACAGTCTAAGAAAGCACAGTGGAAACCGGAAAGACAAATCCAGCATGTCATCGCAGCAGCTGCAGGACACTCAGCGAGCCAGCTCCCCTTGCAGATGGCTTTGCGCCTGACGGCAGTGCCAGCCAGCAGCAGGCCTCCACTCCTCACATACTGACCTCTTCATAGGCTGCTAGAGTCCTCATGACCTTGAGGCCGGCTTCCCTCAAGGTCGGTAATCCAAGGCTGGGTGACCTCACAGAGACTGATTGAGTTTAGGTCTGGATTCTAGGTGGCTCCACACACTGATCTCTAACTCAGTATGCTTGTGCTTTTGCAAAAGTAGACACTGTAAGCCAGGCGCCAGGCGCACATCTGTAATCCCAGTACTTGGGAGGCTGAGAGAGGAAAATTGTAGGCTACAGGCCAGCCTCAGCAATTTAGCAAAACTCTTAACAACTAGTGAGACCCAAGACTCTTGCTTCAAAATAAAAAATAAAAATGGCTGGGGCTATAGCTCAGAGATAAAATGCCCGTGTTCAATCCTCAGCACACACACACAAAAAGTACACTCTGTATACACTATGGACTTCCACGGTTGCTCATGAATCATCATGACCTCAAATGCTGAACATGCTGCACCTAATTTTACATTCTGTGATCAGGATTTGAATTAACTGGCATCAGCTTCTAAACCACACATATGCACGATCACAGGCCAGCAATTCTACTCCCAAGTACAGTCGGCCCACCCACCCCAGCCACCGGTTCCATGTCCAGATTCAACCAGTGTGGATCAAAACCATTCGGAAAAAAATTGTGTGCCCATAACGAACATGTAGACTTTCTTGTCATTATTCCCTAAATAATATAGTACACTATTTACATAGCATTTACATTGCAGTATGTATTATAAGGAATCTAGAGGTGGTTTAAAGTACAAAGGCGGATAGGTGAGGTTATATGAAAACACACCATTTTACGTACAGGACTTGTGCATCTGTAGGTTTTGGCGTTTGGGTATCTGAGTGTCCTAGAACCAATCTGTGGATGTCAGTGGACAACTGTGTACACTCGGGAGAAATGCTGACTTGTTCTCACTGACCAGTACTAAGAACGTTCATGACAGCACTCTTCCGACTAGCCAAGGCCTGGGAACTACCCAAATGCCCGTCAATGGGCTAGAAACACGGTAGCTGAACTCAGGGTAGCAATGAGAAGGAGCAACCCACTGCCGTGTGCCACCATGCAGATGAAGTGCACAGAGGGGGGAACAAAGGAAGCCCCCCCGGCAGAAGGTAAACTGATGCCAGGCCAGGCTGGGCCGGCAGCCTGGGAGGAGGCAGCGGGGACGAGGAGGCAATGTGGGGGTCTCAGTGGTTGGTGAACATCCTGTTCCTTGTGCAGGCCATCACACAAGTGCGTTCGGTTGACTGTCACACACTTGTATTAGGTGATGAAATTCCAGTTTGACCCCTTCACACACACTTTTCAGTTGTATGTTACAGACTCCAATCAAAATGAAAAAAAAAAAACAAGTACACAGAACTAAATATGATAACCAGATTGTTTAATCAATGAAAGAGGTAGAACAAAGTCCAGGGAATGTTCCTGAAAATGAAGCATACAGAAACTAAGAAGGAAGGAAAATGTGAAATCAAGTTAAAATTTAAGGGGAGCGGGCATGGTGGCACACGACTGTAATCCCAGTACGCGGGAGGCTGAGACAGGAGGATCGCAGGTTCACAGCCAGCCTCAGCAACTTAGTGAGACCCCGTTTCAAAATAAAAAATAAAATCGGGCTGGGGGTATAGCTCAGAAATAGAATGTCCTTGGGTTCAATCCCCAGTATTAGAAAAAGAAAAAAAAAATGTGGGTTGGGTTCAAGTTAACCTACTGAAAAAGAATTTCTGGGATAACTAGGAGTAAACAAATATGGACCAGTGTCTGAGGGTTCCAGCAAGAATAAAGCTACGCACTCAGAGGTACTAAGGAACCTGAGTGGAGAGAACAATTACTGGACCAAATGGGGTGCAGATCCAGCAGGAAGCCAGAGCTGGAGGTCTGGGGGTGCAGCCCGGCAGAAGGGAAGGCAGCGCACCAGGTCAGTGTGCCATGGGGCACAGGTGGTACAAGCAGAGCCCGTGAGCAAGTGGAGAACCACCCACGCGGTGTGCGCTAGGACATGTCAGCGACAACGGCGCTGTGGCTACTGGGGGTTACTTAGATGTAGGGAGAATGCCACTGCAAGCTACGGCCGCTGGGGAGAAACAGGGACAGAAAGTCTGGGAGGGGAGACAGAGCAGGCCGATCGATGCTGATTGGCCCGTGATGCGCACACACGACTTTGATAATTAAAGCCATTTATTTACTTAGTGGTACTGGAGATTGAAAGCAATGGCACTCTACCTCTGAGCTACACCCCCAGCCTTTTTTATTTTTTACTTTGAAACAGGGTCTCACTAAGTTAACATAAGTTGGCCTTGAACCTGTGAGCCTCCCAAGTACTCTAGCACTCCGCTAAGAAAAGCAATTTAAAACAATCACTAGAAGACAGGTGGTCACCATGGTCCCTCCCAACTCTAGCTTCTCCGGATGCCAGGACCCGAACTCCGCAGCACTGCCTTGTGTGGCCATGTCTGTGGGCCTCCCAGTCAGACGCCAGGGGCCTTGGACACCTCTGAGCGGCGTCCTGCACTGGGCCCAGGGATGCACAGCCACAGGGGGCTGCCCTCTAACCTGAGCGCTGGCTGAGGTGGCCCATACCGACGACTGTCTCAGACATCTACCCTGCAGGCCCGCAGGGAACACACGACCAATAGCTGATTAGAAGGAGGGTCCGAGTCAACACAGGAAGAATAAGTTTTTCTAAAGAAATTAACCAGCTCATTAATTTTTAACACTTCCCAATGTGTGAGTTTGCCATTTTTTTTCTAATTTTGCTGTACCGGGGACTGAACTCCGGGGGCCTCACACCTGCTATGCTCTACCACTGAGCCACACCCCCAGCCCCAGTTCACTTTTAAGATACACAATTTAAAAGGGACCTCAAAACAGACTGAGAATACTGCAGGCTGCAGGCCTCGCAGTCTGTGACACACCTACTGGCCCCTGCTGTTGTAGCACAGAGTGGAGCCCACTCCTGCCTTAACAAGCGGCTGTCAGGGCCCAGTAAGTGTACTCACAGACCCTGAAATCTAAACTTTGTGATTTTCACATCATAAACTATCTTTTTCTTTTGACTTGTTTTCAACTATTTGAAAGATGTCAGAACCTTTCTTGGCTCACAGAAGGATGTGCTATCAGGCCCACAAGCCAGTTTGCAGATCCCTGTGTTAAGACGCTGACAGCAGGGCACGGTGGCGTACGCCTAGAATCCCAGTCACAGGGGAGGCTGCAGCAAAACTGCAAGTTCACGGCCAGCCTGAGCTGGCCCTGTGAGACCCTGTGTCAACAGAAAAGGAGGGCAAGGGCCTGGGGCTTAGAGGTAGAGAAACCCTAGGTTCAAGCCCCAATACAGTAAAAAAAATAAATTAATTAAAAGACAGCGAGACTAACCCTGAATTTCTCGAAGCTGACTGAGAAGAGGCTTGAGCGAGGCCTGCGGTGCCAGCGCGGCTGGGGCTGTGCGGGAGGGCACAGCCTGACACGCTGGAGCTGCTGCCTCCCAGGAGCGAGCGCCTGGACTGATGCGAAGGGAAGGCAAGGCAAGGCACTTGGGAGAAACTCGCGCACTGCAGCTGTGGGCGCAGCAGCGCTGTGCCTATGTGGCCAAGTCGCCACAGCACACAGCTGGGCCGGCGTCTGAGACAGAGCCAGGGAAGGTGGGCAGAAGCTTGGCTCAGCCAACTGGCTAGCACAGCTGCGCGCCTAACCGCCGAGCAACACCTTCCCAACAGCAGTCATGCTTCACAGGGGCACCACACCAGGTGTCTTGAGACCAGCTCCAGGCGTTGTGAAGACTTTCTGGAAGTTGCGGTCAGCTTGGTTTTACTGATTGGCAACAGGAATCCAGCAGACACCCCTGCTGCTCTGCAGCAAGTGCAGAGTTCAAGTCCAAGTCACAAAGACATGCGACGTCATCAGCCACTTCCCAGTGAAATGAGGTCCTCGCGGGGCAACGCCCTCATACCTGAAGCCAGGTCTCCTCCTGTGCCAGCTCCCTCCATAGCTTCCGCACTGCTCGGACACAGCCGCTCGCCACACACAGCTACTGAGCGCGTGACACAGTCTGACACACCTACTGGCCCTGCTGAAGCCACATCTGGATATAACCGGATGTGAGTCTCAACGTCCTGCAGCAAATGGTCACTGCGTAGAGCACGCGGGGCACGTGGGGCACGCGGGGCAGGAGGCACTGCACCGGGCAAGGACACAGAGGACATGGCAAGTGAGCTGCAGTGCTGTGCTTCAGGCCGCTTCCTCCATGAGGACACGGTGCTCAGGTGCTTCCACCTCGCGGTGTAAAACTGTCAGTTAAGCGAACACTTCACGCGGCCTCCCTCCAATCAGACGGGGGAAGGACACCAGGCGACAGCCTGAGCTCAGCAGCGCGGAACCTTCTGGAGCCTAGAGACCAGAGACTGTCCGCTGAGCTGGGGGGACCTAACCGCCGTCCATCTGCGTCGGGTCAGCAACCCAAAGCCGCCCGGCCTGGCCGCGCCTTCTTGGTCTGTCTGGGGGACCCCGGCGGAGAGCTCCTCCGGCGCTGCCTCTTCTCCAGCTGCTGCTGCAGTCTCTCCTCCTTCTTCTTCAGGTAAGAGGTCATATTGTCAAAGGTGGCCTTGTAGAGGCTACGGAAGCCATCATCCGTACCAGCAGAGCCTGGGACAGGGACAAAAACAGATGCCAAGTGGAATGGTGACGCGGGACTCAAAGTCCAGAACTCAGATCCCGCACGGCCATCCTGAGCAAGGGAAGTAACTCTACAACGACCCGAGTCCTGAGTGGACTTGTGGAGGGCGCCCAGTATCCACGCCTGGGGTCTGCTGCCAACAGAACGTGGCCGAAAGGAGGGGACAGAAGTGGAGACCAGGGCACCGAGGCGTGGCTGCCACCCTGTGGGCGCTCACTCCTCTCACTCGCTGAGGATGCCAGCCCTGGGCTGTGCTGCCCCATGGCAGGCTCCACGTGGCAGGGAACTGGGGGGGGGGGGAGCCCCAGGCCAATGGTCAGCACAGACGTGAGGCCCTGTCCGCCAGCTGTGGGAACAGCCCCCAGCCACCAGTAGCAGGGGCGGGCCCTACCTCAGGTGGAACTGAGAGCCACGCCCGGACCGCTGCCTACAGAGCCCCTGACCGAGCGGCACAGAAACGGGGAGACCACCAGTCTGTGTGGCTTTAAGGTGGGAAGCGTGGGGTAACCTGCCATGCAGCAACAGGTAACGGCTGCAGACCTGATGTGAGTGCTGAGGCCTGAGGCCCAGCGACGGCGGCCCAGATGACGCACGTGCTGGACGTGGAGGGCTGCACTGGGGCCCGGCACAGCCAGCATGGGCCACCTTGAGGGTGCTGCTGAAGCAGATCCAGACTGTGCCGGGGAGTGTCACGCTGGCCTCATCTCAACCTTCAACAGTAAGAGGAAAGAGCGGGAAATGCCAGGACAGGCCCGAGAGTCGCTCTGCCACATTTCACAAAGGACACTTGGCCCGCCACTGGCACATGCATCTCTGAAACTGAGTTATGTTCAAACCCCTCTAAACTGCAAGGAACCCCAACTTCTAATTGGAGGGGGCCCTGGCTTTGCAAGATTTCTTCTGAGCAACAATTTCTTCATTTCAACCAAGGCTGGGTCTGAATGGTCCTGTAGACACCACCCTCGGTGTCTGCGCCCCCATGAGCAGACACGGGGCGGGGTTTACTGCGCCAGGGTCCTCCACACCCACGGGCTGCCTGACTCGGCGCCCTGGGCCCCAGGCTGGCCAGGACACGTGGCTGCCACAGCTTCGACCTTCCTGCTGCTCTGCGGTGGCGTGTGCCAGTGACCTGAGGCCTCCTCTCTCGGCTGAATGGTCCCTCCTGACAGCACAGCACCGGCCCTGCGCCTGCTCAGGGCCACGAGGCCCCTTCCTTTGCATGATGGCTCCCTCCGTGGGGTCAGATCCTATGCTAGCTTTGTTCTACAGACCCTGACAGCAGCCTGCGCACGCGTGCTCACCTTCCAACATGGCCCAGTTCCCACGGAGGTGACCGGAGAGTCCCTGTGACACAGCACTCTCAGCAACAGACTGGAGGCGACAAGGGGAAACATTGATGAGAGGCAGGACTGGAACAGCAGCACTGTCCCAGCTGGCAGGGGAGCCCACGCGCAGGCCCCGCCGTTCTGAGGACGCGGCTCATCGCCCCACAGCCTCCAGCCCCCTGGCCCCTGGCCCCACTACTGTCCAGAAACCTGTGGGGCTGAGGAGCACCTCAAAATAGGGGAGCTTTGGTCAAGAGTGCAGAAGTTCACAAAGAGACCCCCCCAAGCTTCATCCGCCAGCCAGTGAGGCAGGCAGCATTCCCAGCGCGGGCAGGGCTCACCCTGGAGCTGGGCACGGGGCTGCTAGGTCTGCTAGGTCTGAAGCCCATGCTCCTACCTCTGCCCCAGAGCTCCATGTGCTCCCAAGTGCCCACCAAGGCACAGGCACAAGGCCGTGCTGAGCCTGCACACATGAAGGGCACAAGCCAAAACCACACCGCTCATGGGACAGCAACCCCCGCCTGTGGGAACCACCTCCCACCACGGCAGGATGAGGCTGGCGGCTCCTGGGCCCAGGCTTCCGGCCACTGGTTCTGAGACCCACATGATCAAGCTGAAAGGGGTTCCGTGCGGTGAGGATATTGCGGCTGCTGCCCCACCCCCAGGCTTACGGACAGCGGGCCCTGTCATGGAAAGGCGCTGAGTCTCACCTGCCACTGGCCGCCCACGGGTCTCCACAGCACAAGCGGGGCTTCCCGGCAGTCCTGCAGCACCCAGAGCCCCTGGGTCTCCTCGAATGCCACGTCCCACACCCGGCAGGGGAAAGTCAGCCGCTGCAGGAACACCAGCTGCCGCGCACCAGCATCGAGCTGGAAGATGAAGATCACAGGAGCGCTTTGCAGGAAGGAGAGACGGTGATCACTACATGGCACTGGCCTGCAGCTTCCCACTCATGCAGCGTCTCTGCGCTGGGCTGAAGACAGTGCAGCCCTCACCAACGCCAGCGCAGGAGACACCCAGAGCCTCGACAGACCTCCCCAGCCCGAGAGACGACATGGGCCGCTGTCTGTGTCCCTGAGTCCTGGGCAACTCGTGACTCAAGAGCTAACCGATACAGGCCACAGGACGGAGTGAGCGGAGAGCCAGGCCCGCACGGTGCCATGGCAGAAGCCTGGGCTCTGGGCAGCCCCTCTCTCCAATCCTGCACCCTCGTTCCTAAGGCAAGCCAAGCTTCCTCCCCAGACATGCCACAGGACAGCGTGCAGAACAGCGAGAGCGCCAGAGGCCTGGCCTGGCAGAGATGCGCGGCAAGCATCTGCTAGTGCACTCCACCCACATCTGCCCCAGGGCACTGATGCTCGGCTGGGCTCTGCTGTGATCAGTTCTGAGTGGGGCCAACCGGGGTGGACTCTCCCACACCGACCTGTCAGGCATGAGACCAGGTGGAAGCCCCTGCTGCCGTTAGAAAGGCCCCAGCCCGCACCTGACAGCCTCTGGGGGCAGGGGCTGCATGCTTCACCCATGGCGTTGGGCAGCTGCCTGCCTCCCCTCCCTGCAGCTTTGTGGGACAGAGAAGCTGCAGTGGCTTACCAGTCACACAGAAGCGCCACGCAGCTCTCCTGGCCCCAGAACGTGATCCTGGATGCAGCAAACCTCTGCAAGGACAAAGAGCTGTTTAACCGGGAGCTGCCATCGACGGGGCTCCCATCGACAGAGGGCGAGGAAGGCGCGGGCCACAGTTCCCACACCTTGTCAAGCAGGGCCAGGAGAGAGCAAGAACATTCTGGAAATCATGGGGAAGAAACTTAGCAGCTAACTCTGATCCTCACAACTCCACCAAGCCACAGCAGGTGACGGAGTCTCTCTGTGGCCCTGGCCATCCCTCCAGGCCAGCGCTCTGCCTCCAAAGCCAACGGAATGGTTCAAAAGGCAAGCAGCAGAGGACACGGCAGAGAGAGGCGTTATGATTACAGACACGACCGCCCCTCAGCTGCCATTCTTCCCAGCACAGGAAAGAGTAAAAATGAAGGAAGCTTCCAGAAGTCCCGAGTCCCACTGAGTGTAGAGCAAAAGGCCTTCTACTCCCCCAGCCAGCCCAGCAGGGAGCAGAGGCCACACCCCCAGTTCTCAGTCAGAAACACAGCTAGCCATCGGGGAACAGCACGGACGCCCAAGTTAGCACTGGGGTTCAGCCAGGGCGCCAAGAGACATGCCATGGCAGACAGACTGCTGGGGGGCCCTGTCCCCACCCCGCCGGCTGACAAAGCCAAGGAGGGGCTCTCTGCTAAGCACCATTACTGTTTCCACCTCCAAGTGGGATCAAAGGCCTTTCTGTAAATTAGTTGGCTGAATGCATCTAAGGTAAGATAAATTATTTCCCACCTGTGTGATTACATGATTTCAAAACTGGAAATAATATACACAACTTTTCTCAAGCTGGAAGGTCTGGCACTGACAGCAAAGAAAAGTGTTTGACCATCAGGTGACTTTCTCCACAATCCAAGCACCTGGAGAGGTGCCCACAAGCACCCAGTCACACAAGATGCGCGTCACAGTACCTTAAGGCCCTGAGACTCCGCCGGCTCCTGCAGAGCCGCCAGGTCACAGCAGTGCAGCTGGCGGCCGCTCCTGTACTCCCAGAGCCTCAGGGTGCAGTCCTGCATGCAAAGATGGACAGACGGGTTAGCACGTGGGTCCCAGGAGGCCTCCCACCCCAAAAGGGGGAAGGCTTCCAAGATGGAGGGGCGCACAGCACTGAGGATGGCTGGGTGTGGTCAGGGAAGTTCCCTCTGCAACAGCCAGGGCCCCCCTTGTGAATAAAAGGCTCCCCATTAAGCTGCAAATCATCTAGAATGACAGGTGACCCCACACACAACGGACAAAGGACCCAAGACAGCCAAATGCCAAGTGCTGGGAGGTCAAAGTCCCCACCTGCTATGCTGGGACCAGGTGTGCACACGTGCACATACACACAAGCATATACACGTGCACCCCCACACACACATACCACACCTCCTCTCACACCACAGACCACACCCCCACACATACAAATACACTTCACACACAAACATACCACACACACACAGCCATCCTCAGTGCTGTGGGCAAGGAACTAGCCACTGGCAGCTCTAAGATCCGGGGAACAAGCACCACCTAGTGGACACCACTGATGAGCAGGGACGGTGGACTTGGGAACCACGGCTGGGGACATGCAGCCAGCTCTTCCGTGGGCTCTCTCCCACCCTCCCTCCAGCAGGAATCTAGCAGTGCGCGTGCGCTGAGCAGAGCACTTACCCCGGAGGAGGAGAGCAGTAGCTCGGGATGACTGGGCACCACAAAGATGCGGCTCACAAACCTACAGCGAGATGAGACAAGGGTCAGCGCCCTGGTGCGTCTACGGAGACAGCTGCACAGTCCAGTGGAGGCCGCCTTCAACGTGGGGAAGGGCAGCCTGCTGCTGACCTCTCATAAAATCGACCAGCATTGGGGACAGCAGCACAGTTAGCCAGGTGATGGTCTCCTGGTCAGGGCCAGGCATACTAGGACAACACTCTGCATCCCTCCTGGGTCCCAAACAACTCGACAACGTCTAATCAACTATTGTTCATTTATTACATCGCTGAAAGGCCCACCGAGCAGTTCCTCCATGCCAGGCCTGTGGAGGTGCAGGAGGACAGGAGAAAACACACTTCCACGTCACCAAAGGGCTCAGGACAGCGCTGTCCACCAGAAAGACATTGTGAGCCACAAATGGGAGTCATGGGGGTCATGTTAGACATGCTGGCCACCACAGTAGAAGGTAAAGGAAACAAGTAGGTCAATTTAGCACTACTGGAGCAGGGCGGCCCAGTGGCACAGCACACACTTTACACGTGCAATGCTCTGGGTTCTGTGCCCAGCACTTCGAAAAAAGGAAAAAAAGTCACAAATGTTAATACTGTTTTTCCTGAGTTCAGTACAGCCAAGTGACTGATTTCCTAGAAGGGTGGTTGGAAAGCCCACCACACACACACCACCACCACCAGGAGGCAGGTGGCACCAAGCGGAACACTGAGGACGTGAGGGGCTATCTCTAGGAGACACGTGAAAGGCCCTGAGAGACGAGCAGTCCAGGAACAAGCCACCACAAGGTGCACATCGAGTGGCTGCCCGCCTCCCCGAGGTCAGGGCTTCATCCCACTCAGAAGAGCAATCTCGGAATCGAAGCAAGCCTGCCGATCTTTCCACTGCCTCAAACAACGTATTTTAAAACATTTCAGGCAATTAAGCTAAGAGCTTTCCCTATTCAAATTGCAATTAGCCTCTGGCCTAAGCAGCGGTGTTCTTCAGAAATGCCGCCTGCCTGCCGAGTGTCACAACTCCACTCCTCAGACAGCTCGCCTGCCAGGAGACAGGCAGAACAGCACGCTGGGTCCGCAGGCCACTTAATTCTCGGACAGCTGACGTGACTAAGGTATGTTCCTCGACCCCCAACACACCCACTCCTGGCTGCTAACCACTGCTGGCCATGGACCAGAGGCTCCACACAGAGAAGGGCGCTTTCCAAACCAGCCCATGCCAAAGGTCAAGGTGGAAATCCTGGGCGAGGGATAGCACACGAGGAGGGACAGCTCCAAGGAAACACACCCCTGGCGTCCCGTCACTCTGGGTGGCTCAGGCCACCTCACTGGGTGAGCCAGGAAGGTGGGGACAGCACCGAGTGGAAGGTTAGGCAAGGCTGGCCGAGGAAGAGCTGCGTCTCTCTGTCCGGGGGTATCCAAGTGACCCCAGTGGTCTGCCACCAGCTCCCCAGAGCCCCAGACCCCCTTATCTGTCTGGGGGTAGGCGGCTGCACTCACTCCGTGTGCCCGAGGCAGAAGGCCTCGATGTTGTGTGGTGCCGCGGCCCAGCTGACGCGGATCTTCTCGTCGCGGTCGGCGGTGAGCACGAAGCGGTCATCAGGACTCATGGCCTGTGTCACCAGGGGACAGAAAACAAAGAGCCTCTCACTGGCTACCCCACAGTACCATGGGAACACCTGCTTTCTCCCAGAGTCCCTCATAGAAGGCCGCCTCTGAAGCCTCCTGCAGGGATCTGGAGCCCCACTGCCAGGGGACCTGGCTGGCCAGCAGGCTCCTGTCCCACTCCCACCAAGTCTAGTCATCCAGACCCCGCTGCCCTCTCTGAGCAGTCCTGGTGTCCCCAGCTCTTGTTCCTCAGCTCAGGTGAGGGCCAGAGCCACACCTCCATATCCAGATCCAACTCCCATCACACCCCCACCAAAGGCCACCGGTCACTTTCCTCCCTCACCGGTCCCCACTTCTAGCAGTCCCCACGGGCTGGTGACGGTCACTTCAGGCCCCTCCCCACTGTCCTTGCCTGGGCCCACCCCAGCTCTACCTTCTGCAGGCCTGGCAGTCAGGAGCACAGGCTCAGGGCTCTCCCCACCTCCCTCCCTACGTCTCCACAAGCCAGGGCAGCCTGACGAGGCTGTCACTCACATCTGAAGGCCAGGGCCATCTCCGTACTCGCCTGTCCCTTCCACCCTGCCGACCACTCCCCCGCCTCCACTCTATTCTCACTCCCACTCGCACCCTCTGGCCTCTGCCCACCCAGGCCTTGCCAAAGCGGTGACTGCGCCCCACATACCACGTCCAGCAGCATGGACAGGTGCCCGAGCTCCAGCCTGCCGCCTCCGTGTGGCTCCAACACTGAGAAGGAGTAGACGTCTCCAGACTTGTCAGCCACCAAGACCTTCTCCTCAGACGCCGTGAAGGTCAGGGCCGTGCACCGCCTCACCACCGTCCTGAAGGGCCGGAGAGATGTCCCGGTCAGCAATGACAGGTCAGCGCAGCATCCTCCACAGACCCTGAAGCCACACACCAGCTCCCAACTTATGGTGGCTCAACTCAGGATCGTCGGCTTTACGATGGTACAAAAGCATACCATACAGCCATGTTTTCCACTCTGTGTACAGTATTCAACAAATTACATGATGGTCAACACACTGTATAATAAAACGAGCTTTGTGTTGGATGGTTTTGCCCAAATGTTGGCTTGGGAAAGTATTGTGAGCATGCTTAAGGTCAGTTAGGCTAACCTAGACTGCTCCATAGGTTTGCTGTGGTAAATGCATTTTCAACCTAAAGGGTTGATCGGGATTGTGGTCCCATCTTCCATTGTTAAATCCAGAGCTTCTGTGTTCCGCTGCCTCTGGCAACAGTGGCTCTCTCCTCAGCTAGAGAAGACAGTGCCAGAAAAAATAAAGCAACACACACAAAGAACTGAAACACAGCCAGTGCCTTGGCTGGGTGTGACTCAGTGGTAGAGCCTGGCTCGCCTAGCATCGCAGGAGGCCCTGGGTCCACTCCCAGCACGGGGTAGGGGGCTGGGGGGGCGCAAGTGCCTAGACCAATTTTACTTTTGTAATTTTGTCTTTAAGAAATTGCTCCTAGTGGTAGGACCTAGGTGACATCTACACAAGTGTTTGATGTAAAATTCTCTTGGCTCTGCTATGTTTAAAACCTATTGTGAGCCATGGTGGCACATGCTTGTAATCCCAGTACTTGGGAGGCTGAGACAGAAGGATCGAAGGCTGCCGGGCGTGGTGGCGCACGCTTGTAATCCCAGTACTTTGGGAGGCAGAGACCGGAGGATCCGGGTTCGCGGCCAGCCTCAGCTCTCTCATTCTCTCTCCCTGTCTCTCTTGCTTTCTCTCTCTCTCTCCGTCTCTCTCTCTCTCTATCTAGTGAGGCCCTCCGCAACTTCGTGAGACCCAGTTTCAAAATAAAGCATAAAAAATAGGGCCGGGGGTGTAGCGTGGAGGTAGAACAACCCTGGATTCAATCCCCGGTACCGCAAAAAAAAAAAAAGAAGGATCGCAGGTTCGCAGCCAGCCTCGGCTACTTAGTGAGGCCCTACACAACTTAGTGAGACCCTGTTTCAAAATAAAGAATAAAAAATAGGGCTTGGGATGTGGCTCGGAGGTAGAATGCCCCTGGGTTCAATCCCCAGTACCTCAAAAATAAAATAAAATAAAAAAACCTATTGTGATGAAATGCCAGGGAAACTGTTCCTTGACCCCAGAACCTTTGCTGTGCCCTTAAGGAGACAGGATCAGCTTCATGAACACTGCATGTGCGATGGGCCACTTTCAACGACAAAAGCACAGGCCAGCACCTGGGAATTCCTGTCCTTGACTCCTCCCTCCCCTAAGTACCACCTAACCCCCACCCTTCCCTGGGCCTCCATGCAACAGTCTCCGGCTCCTTGCACCATACCAGGAATCGTACGCCTCGCCCTTGCAGGCAGCCGGTGTCATCCCTCACCAGCACAGGGCAGAGTGAAAGCAGACGGGCCCAGTGAGCAGGAGCCCTGGGGGACAAGCAGGGACCTCTAGGGAGGCGGCTGAGAGGCACCTGGGCCTGCACTAAATGCAGCAGTCATGAAAACCTTGGGCTGGGGTCCCAAGGTCTGACAGAGCTGCCAGCTGCCTCCACAGGAGACGGAGCCACAGCTCAGGCCAGGGCTCGGCGTTCCTCCTGTCCTTGGCCATCCCTCAGAGCAGCAAGTCTCTCAACAAGGCACCTGCGGGTTCCCTCTCACATAGCTACACGCCGTAACATTGTTTCACACACAAAGTCCCACAGATGGCTTCATCACAAAAGAGCAGCTCTCCCTGCTGTGTCCCCCGAGGGCGGGCAGTGCACATGCCCCACGGAGAGCAAGCGTCCAAGCGGAACACAGGGCACCCGCTCACTGCAGCAGCATCACCAGCCTGAGGAGCCACACGAGGGGGTGTAATGGGGTAAATATGGAGAAAACAATGACAACAGAAAGATAATTAGGCTCTGGGGCAGGATTAATCAAAATTCTCAGAGTTCGCTGTAATTTAAACAGATGGCCTGCACCGTGCCAGTGACACAGCCCTGCGTTGTAATGAGCTCGTTGAGCAGCTGCACCAAATTCAACCACAGTGGGTGAGAGAGATGGCCAAGGGCTCCGGCTGGGAGGATCCTGTCCCGCCCCCCCAGCAGGCAGACCTCACACCTCGTCCCTTTGTCTTGCACCAGCTGGGGTTTCCAGTCTCTCAGGCTGAATCTGTCCCCACAATGACTCCAGGGTGCAGCTCAGCTACGGGAAGCAGGCTGCTCGATGAAGCAGGCCATCAGAGAGGCCGTCTGCAGGTCAGCATGTCACTCTGGCTGAAGGCACCTCGGGGAACTGAGGCAGTGGCCCTGCCAGCCCTTGGGCCCTGTGGAGTCGTGGTCTCAGCACTTCCCCTTTCCTAATGCAGTCCCGGGGTTCACGGCCCAGAGCAAGCAGGGCCCCTCAAGGCTGGCCTGGCCTCTCCCTTCTGCCAGCGGGTCATACAGCTGAGCCCTGAGCCCTGGGCTGAGGGCACTGCCCTGAACCCAGCTCCATAGCCACCCTGCTCAGGCCCTTCCAGGGCACTGAGGGTACCAGATGCCCCACTCGCTCTGGTCCCAGCTCCCCAAACTTAGATTCCCAGCAGTAAGACTCCCCTCCATCCCAACACCTGCGGGCAAAGCAAACCCAGACCAGACTACCCGGGGCTCTGCCGTGCCAGGTGCGGCCATGACTCTCCTAAGGGTCTTCTCTAGAACGGCGGGAGTTCACGTGTAAGGTTTCTCATCCATAAATGCACAAGTCTAACTGAAGATGCCATCTGTTACCCTGTGTCCTCATCTTCCATTGGTGACCCTGGCCTCAGCTCCAGGGCAGGCCAGGGTCTCCTGCCTTGCCCAGGTCCTGGGTCCTCTGGCCCTCTAAGGACATAAACTGTCACCTGGAAAAGAATTGGTGTTGCCCACAATTCCCATCTTGGCTGTGCCTCAAAACCCCCAGCATGCGGGGCGTGGTGGCACACACTTGTAATCCCAGTACTTGGGAGGCTGAGACAGGAGGATTGCAGGTTTGCGGCCAGCCTCAGAAACTAGGTGAGGCCCTCCACAACTTAGTGAGACCCTGTTTCAAAATAAAAGAGTAAAACAGGGTTGAGGGTGTAGCTCAGAGGTGGAATGCCCCTGGGTTCCATCCCCAGTACCATAAAAAAAAAAAAAACCAGCATTAAGTCTGCAAGCAGCAGCAGGGCCTCTGCCAGTCTAACGCACAGACTGGGGGCATGCGGAACCCCCACAACTGAACTGCACGTCAGATGCCTTAAGGACAGTGCTTTTCTGGGGGAGCAGGGCAGCCCCCAGCGTGACCGACACGGGTCAACCGCACACTCCGTGGCTGCGGTCTCCACACACTCGGCTCCTGCTGTCCTCATGCAACCACCCCACCCACTGTCCTCTTTCTCATTCTTGTCCCCCAAAATCTCCTCCCATGAAACTTCCCACTAGGAAAAAGGTAAAGACTTCAGCCAGTGCTGAAAAGTTTAAATGCAAAATTCTAAAGGAATTTAAAAAGAGAATTGAAGAATTTGCAGAGAGGTTTGAGGGGAAAGGTGGTAATAACCATACATCTAGCCGGTCCACCGTCCTACAGTTTAATCTAGAGAAGGAGAAGGAGCATGCCTCCCACTGAGCTCGGAGGAACATCAGAGAGAGAGACGGCGTGAGGAAGGCGACCCAGGCCACGCTGCAGCAGAGCGCCACGGCCTCCAGCTCCCACTACACTCCCAAAGCTCCAGCACTGCAGCTACACTCCCAGGGCTGGGAGTATAGCTCAGAGGTAGAATGCCCCTGGGTTCCATCCCCAGTACTACCCCCCTACACACACCCCCCATACTGCAAAGCCTCTCCCCTCCAATCAGGCACCTGCACACAGGCTGAAGAAGCAGTGACCTTGTTCACAAGTAACCAATGGGGTCTGCACACCCTCCTGGGACGGTGGGCACCCAGGGAGCTCACCCTGAGCTATCTCATCTGATCAGCCACACTGCCTCACAGAACCATCATGGAGAATTCTACTCCATGCGGGAGCACAGACCCCATCCCTTCCAGAGTAACCACAGCCCCAGGAGGAGGCCCGGGCGCTCACTCTTCTAGAGGTGCAGGGGCTCTGCTGTCAGCTGTCCGGCAGCAAGGGGTGACCCCATGTCCACCACAGACTGTGGGGACTCAGGCTACGATGTAACACATGCAAATGTTACGGCAGCCAGAGCTCCAGCTGGTAAGAGGAAGGATGACTACCTTTCGTTCTCACCTTGTACTTCTCTGTGGTTTCCAATTTTCTGTATGAACCAAAAATCAAAGGAGAAAAATGGAAAACTCAATGCTGTAGGACACCACCCTATACTCCAGGGGAACCTGGAAAAACTAAGAACTTGTTCTGACTTCCATGACTAACTTAATTGACCACAGCTCAGAGAGGAGCCTGGATAAGGCCCCACCGCAGGGTCTAACGGCCCAGCCCAGCAGCTTGTGAATCTGCTCCCGATACGCAGTGCTCCGCCCCAGGCCTTTGAAGTTTGCGGGCCAAGGCAAGTGGACTGGAAGAAGCTCATCCAGTCTTGGTGGCCATCAGCACATCTCACTACACACGCCCACACTGCCCAAAGGATCTGTGGAAGTCCAACTTCTGTAGACTTTATTCAAAACAAATAGAAAGAAAACGAAGTTTCCCACAGATGAAGAGCTCCTACAATTCAATAAAAAAGAAATTACCCCCAAATGAAAAACAAAGGATATGTAGAGAAAGATCAGAAGACACAGCGACTCTTAAGTATACAGAAAGTTGCTCTCCCCATTCATAATACAAGTGTAAAATGTATCATGTTTCTTCTAACAGACTGCCTAAGATTATAAGACTTAATAATACCCTTTGTTGTCCATGATGAGAAAAAGAGGCTTTTTTGTGTGTGTGGCACTCGGGATTGAACCCAGGGGCATTCTACCTCCAAGCTACACCCCCAACCCTATTTTATTTTTATTTTGAAATAGGGTCTCACTAGGTTGATGAGAGACTCACTTCTTGCTGAGGCTGTCCTCGAACCTGCGATCCTCCTGTCTCAGCCTCCCAAGTACTAGGACTACAAGCGTGCACTACCACGCCTGGCTTGAAGCACTTTTTCAAACAGCAAAATAAGCAAAATGTAAGAGAAGAACATCCATCGACAGAGGTGTGGTTACAAAAGTTAAGGTAGATCTGCAAAATGGAATTCTACACAGCCACATCAGCTCCCTAGATTCTAACCCTTCCCAGTCCGCAGCCTGCACTGACATCTGCCTCCCCTTCCTTCTAAGACATCTCTCAGCCTAAGTTTCACTCTCCTCCCCACACAACCTGCCAGTCCTAGAAGGCGCCCAGTCCTCCTCTTCCACCGCCAGGTCATCTGCTCATGACTCGAGTGCCCTTGCCTACCGGGAGGGGAGCTGCACACCCACCAGGACCGGGAGGGAGCAGGACACAGGGCAAGCTGAGCTCTGCTACATCTTGCTGCTCAAACTGCGACCCACAGCCCAGCAGCACCATGACCACCTGGGAGCGCATGGAAATAACAGACGGGGAGCTGGGGCCTGGCTGGGCAGTGGATCACTTTGGCACACACAAGGTCCTGGGTTCAACCCCCAGCACCAAAATAATTACATAAGCAAATTGCAGCATGGCCAGGCCAGGCAATCAGAACCAGCACTTCCACAAGGACCAGGTGGCTTCTGTGTCATGTCCACATCACAGTGCAGTCAGAACTATCATCAGCTTTGTTCAGATCGTCTAATTTTTACCTTTTGGGGGCTCAAGGCCCCTTTGAGAATCTGAGGTAAGCTAGGGATATTCACAAATAAACTTAGCAGCCAGTGTCAGGAAAGTAAGGTTAACTCTCATGGGCTAAACTGTGTCCCACCTTCCACAAAACCCCTGTGTTGGAGCCCTGGCCTGCCCAGCACCTCAGAGTGTACCTGTATTTGGGAAAGGCCTTTAAAGAGGTGAGACACACCCAACTGGGCCCTCTCTCAATCAGACCGTGTCCTTAAAACAAATGAGGAAGCCGGGCATGGTGGCGCACGCTTGTAATCCCAGTACTCGGGAGACTGAGACCGGAGGATCCGGGTTCGTGGCCAGCCTCAGCTACTTAGTGAGGCCCTCCGCAACTTCGCGAGATCCGGTTTCAAAATGGAGTAAAAAAAAAAATAGGGCCGGGGGTGTAGCTTGGAGTTAGAATGCCCCTGGGTTCAATCCCCAGTACAGCAAAAAAAAAAAAAAAAAAAAAAATGAGGACACAGACACACACACAGAGATGACCACTTGACAACACAAGGAATAGAGGCTGTCTGCAAGCCAAGGAGGCCCCAGGGGAACTGACAGATACCTGAGCGCAGACTCAGCCTCCAGGACTAGAGGTGTGGGGTCAGCAGCCTAGTCTACTGTCTTACGAAGGCAGTCCACACACCAAACACCTTCCGTCTTTTCCCCCCACTGAGGTGGAAACCTCCCCCCGCCTCACCTCCCTCTTCCCTACAGGTTGTCCAAGAATCCCAAATCCAAGGCCAACCAGCTAGAAAGCCCCGCTGCCTGCAGGAGGGCCCCAAGGCCACCTCGTCACATTCACGCTGAACCCTGGAGACACTCCGCATCTTCTACATTCTAAATGATGCACTGATGCTTCAGCTATTTTGGTCAAGAGGATCCCATTCATAGGCCTTTCAAGATAAGGGTGATATAAATTCAGTCTCAGCTGGCAGCGGCCATTTATTATTCACTATAACTTAGACACATGGTGATACATATTTAACAGTCATTCTCCTACTGGTGAGCTGTCACTGCCTGCGAGAAGGGAGATGAGGGAGCCTGGCTTGTCACTGTGCATCCTTTAATTTTGTTATGCTTTAAAGTTTCTAAACCAAAGCCGGGCGTGGTGGCGCACGCTTGTAATCCCAGTACATGGGAGGCTGAGACCGGAGGATCCGGGTTCGCGGCCAGCCTCAGCTACTTAGTGAGGCCCTCCACAACTTAGACCCTGTTTCAAAATAAAGAAGAAAAATAGGGCTGGGGGTGTAGCTCGGAGGTAGAATGCCCCTGGGTTCAATCCCCAGTACCGCAAAAATAAATAAATAAATAAATTTTCTGAACCATGTGCATCTATACACAAAAACGTACGTCTGATATACAAAACATACACAGTGGGTACTAAAGACGAAGCAATGTTAATCAGGGCTTTAGTTTTTTTTTTTTTTTTTTT
>PVJS01037548.1:0-19859 GCA_004027185.1 Glis glis
CAGGGCGGGGCTATTGTTCCCCCACCTCTGGTTGTTCGCCTCCCTTTTTCTGTCTGTGTATTCTTAAATGTTACTATCTTTAGTTGCTATCCCCCACGGAAGTCGTGTGGGATTTGTATGGCTGTTCCGTTTGGAGCACCCGAGAGAATTTAGAGACAGGCTCCTCTCGGTGTCCTTACTCTGCCGCCATCTTCCCTCCCTGCCCGAAATAGTATTACTTGAACTTTTTCCTTCATCAGTTCTCCATTCCCCCTCCTTGTCTTCCTCCCCTAGTCTCTGAGTTCCCATATCCAGCAAACATCCATGCACAGAGTGAAAGCTGAGGCTCTACATCACATTGGTTCAACAAATGCCTTTGGGCACCAGTCCCACCTTTGTTTTGCCTATTTCTGCTTACACTAACTTTTTAGCTTTTGAAAATTCTTTGCTTTCTGGTCAGCTCAGCAATAAACTTGAACATGTTCTGTTTTTAAATACAGTTGAGTTTTTTTTATTCTAGCAGGAAGGTCATTCGCAGTACTTTGACATAATCCAAGAAATGGAAACTCAAACCTTAACACTTTAATATTTTCCATTGGTGCATTTCTAATGGATATTTAATATTCTATCAGTTATTATGCTATAGACTTTCTTTGCATTTGGGATTATAATTTTAATGTTGCAAAATCTGCCATTATAAAGAATATTATATATATATATGTATACACACACATATATATATATGTGTGTGTGTGTGTGTGTGTGTATGTGTGTGTGTGTGTGTGTGTGTGTGTGCATTCTACCTCTGAGCTACACCCCAGTTATATTTCATTTTGTATTTTGAAACAGGGTCTCACTAAGTTGCTAAGGGCCTCACTAAATTGCTGAGGCTGGCCTCCAACCTACAATCCTCCTGTCTTAGCCGCCCAAGTAGTGGGATTATAGAAATATGCCACCATGCCCAAAAAGGATATTATAAGACTTTTATTCTCATCATGAAGAGAATACATACCTAGGGACTCATGGTGAAATGCTTAATATGATCATCCAAAGAAAAAGAAGGAAGAAAAACCACAAATGTTTGGACTCTTTGCTCTCATTTATTTCAAGCTTCTGACATGCCTTCATCTAGAGCTAAGTATAAGTGCTTCTCGTGTATTGCCTCATTTGGATCTCATATCACCACATAGTAGGTATCATTATCCTTTCACACATAGAATTTCTCTAGGTCTATCATCAACAGAGGACCAGAATTTGGATTTGTGTTCATCTGAGTCCACTGATTGCTTTCCAATCACACTGCTATTCTTACACTAATCTTCCCAGTCTCCCACCAACTCCTCACATCGATGTGCCATCTTTCTGTCTCCAGGATGTCCCACTTAGGCGTCACCTCCTGTTCAAGAATGTCCATTGATCCCTTAGTAGTTCAGGGTGATCCAAAACTCACCATACCATTTGAAAAAGTTCCACTTCAAGTCAAACTTCTTTCTTGAAATAACCTCCCAACTTTTCCTATGCACATGAATTTCTCCTTTTTCCAACTATACTTATGGACTATGGACTCAAAGCCTAGTAATCATTTATCCTTTAAAATTTTTTATGTTAGCTTGATTTATGACTAAATTTAATACCACTATAAGGCATTAACAGTATATTGTTTTGTTTTTCTCTCTTCCTCCCAGAACTAAATAGTGAAGCTTAGTAGTTATTAAATAAATGCTTGTTAGTTGAAATCATTTTTATTTTGTTATTCTTTTATGTTTGTTTTTAGCACATAGTGATAAGAAGAAAAGAAAGAAGAATAATAGAATCCTAGGATTGCAATCAAAGTATGGGGAGAAAAGATGCCCAGATTCTGAGCTATTTTTGTCCCTTGATGTTTATTCCAACAACTGCCTTGGTTGATGCAATTTGGGCAACAGGTAATTCTTAAAGGTGATTAATTCCAGGTGGATAAAACCTTAATATCCTGTTGAGGATGATTCACTTCAATTTGCTGCATCATTACTTTCCGGAGGCAGCAAATGATACCAAATACTATACACTCCTGCACATTCTCTCCAACTTCCCTCCCAAGTTGAAAACCATTTAAAAATAATTTGAGATAAAGTTCAGTCAGTTAGCTAGCTATAGCATTCTCTTGGGGTAGCATTAGCATTAATTAATGTTTGTGGATTACTTTGAAAATCACAAATGCTATGGAAGTGCTGACTGTTAATTTAGTAAAGCACAAGCCATGAACGCCAGAATTTAAAGGCAGTTGCACACTGATGAAATGTTTTAATATTTAAATGAACTAGCCTGAAGAAAGTCTCTGACATCCCATGTTTATAAATCAGGAAGGAAAGAAGTCTGAAGTGAAACATTTAAAACGGTTTAGAAGAGAATGCTGAGGTGGAAGTGAATAGGAATGGTTTTCAACTCAAAGAGGGCTTCAAGGATAATCAAAATCATGCTTGCCGGGGTTTTAACATACCCGTCAATAGGATGATCCTGTGTGTGCTGGTAATTGGCAGTGATTCAAATGGTGAGATACAGATGAAGAACAGAAAGAAGAAGAGGAAGAAGAAGAAAAAGCAGAGAAAGGAAAAGAAGATCTTTGGACTGAGACTAACAATAATGATGGGATGAAACTGTCATTTCTCCACTGCAAGCCAGCCTGGGAGGCAACTGTATAAAGACTCCAAATGGAAACCACTGTCGGACTCCAGCGTCACCAACAGTCCTCTCCACATTTCCCCCTCCACCCGGGCTCACCTGTACATCTGGGCGAGCAGATCTTGTGCCCCCTTCCTTTGCATCCACCTGAGGCAGGACTGGCATCCTATGACCTTCCTCATCCTCCACGGCCTCCAGACCCTCCACAGGGCTGGACATAATGCCTTCCGCATGTCTCCATGTGACTTTAATGAAGTCTTCAGGGTGACCTTGATGCTCACATCTCCAGTGAGGTCAGAAACATCAGGCTCACCTCCCCAGGCATATGCTGCTGCTCGCGGACAGCTGTGAGCTCTTCCCAGTGATGATCTCCAGGACGGGAGTTCCACCACCGCGAAGGTGCTTGAACCATTCAACTCGTTCCCTGGTGGAGCTTTCTAGATATTTATTGTGGTCCTACCAGAAGGGAGGGAATGAATTAAATACCCTATATAGCAACTTGTAATGTTGTAGGAAGAGTCTTTATAGACTAGATAAGAAATTATCTCCTTCCCTTCCTTCCCTCTTCCTGTTTTTCTTTTGTCTCTCCTTCTACTATTTTTAAAATATTAAGCGTATCATATATTTACATTGCCAGATATCTTGGAAATATAGAAAATTAAAAGATTAAAATTAATTATATATATATATATATATATATATATATGGAGAGAGAGAGAGAGAGAAAGAAAGACAGTAGTTCATCTATCCAGGTATATTCATGTCTTGCTGAATCATGCTTCCTGTCTTATATTTATGTATGTTTATTGTATATAATATTGTATAAATAAAATGATATATTATTTAAATAATAATTATCATATAATTATTTAAATATTTATATATTATATAAATAGAAGTTATATTTATAACATGAATATAAATTATAAAATATAAGTAGATATCACTAATATGAAAATATTTTATTATACAATATTTTCTATTGATGCCTTTCTAATGGATATTTAATATCCTGTCCATCAGTATGCTATAAGTTCCCTATACATTTGGTATTATAATTTTAGTGTCCTCACAGAATTTGTCCTTAAAATAATATCATAGTAATTATCTGTGGGCAAATTTTTTGTGTGAGAATTTTTATTAAGTGAGGCAAGGTCCATTTTCAACAAAGACATTCAAATTTTATGTTTTTTGTGTTTTCCTATTTTCTTTGTATAAATGGTCAAACATGCTATTTAAAATTCTTTGTATAAATGGTCAAACATGCTATTTAAAAAATCCAAGTCAGGGTACTATTTGTGAATGTAGGGGAGGAAAACCTTTCCTCTATCCTTTTAGTTTCTCTGTGTGATGCTTGCAAATGAAACTGGTAAAAGACAAATTAATAGATTAAAAGTTTATGTGCACAGGGGGTTCCCAGAAAAGAAATAAAAACTCAAGTTAGACTTGGTGCTTATATGCTATTTTAATAGAGGTGACAAACTGGAAAATAGACTAGACAAAGAAAAGGGGTTTTGCATTTCTAGGGGTGATAAATGGTGGGAAGGGAAATATTTGGAGGAAATCAGTGGTCGATAGGGTTATTTAGTAACAGTGGTTTATACAGCCCAATCCCAGTGTCATCTCCAGCGATGGGTCATCTCTGGAATCATTCTTATCGTTTTGGTACTGGAAAGGAGGCTGCCTTTGCAAATGGAGATCCAGGCCTTGCTTATAGGCAGCTAGAGAGAGGGCACAGAGCTCTTTCTGAGTCTTCTTTTTCTCAATGGTCTTCAGCTCAAAATAATTCCTATGCAAAAGTAGCATATTTTGGTGCGCCATATTCTGATTCTCTTTGTGAGTATGATTATCATCACATTTCAACAGAATTTGGATTATAGACAGAGATTTCAAGGCTTATTTAAAGAGCAAAACAAGATGAATCAAACTGTTTCTATGGCGTTTGTTAAATGCCTAAAAATGTCAGGTGCTGAGAACATTAAAATGGAACTAAAGAAATCAAAATGAATGAAACGGGGTTCTTCTCTGTGAATGACTTCTGATCCTTCAACTGTCCTGTATGGCAGATCGATTACAAAAAAAGAACACACTTCTCCTCCTCCCTGTAGTCACAGGCCAGGCAGTGTGCTGATGAGGCATTTTCTATTTCCCCACCTTAGAGGTTGAAAGCCATGCGACTTGCTTTTGTCAATGGAATGCAGCAGAAATAACAATGTGTTGGTTCCAGCCTGGGCCTCAGGGACCTTGAGCACCTTGAAAACCTTGGGAACCCATCTATTAACATCTGAACAAGATTGATCTAACCCGATGGAGCAGGAGAAACAATAAAGAGGCCAGCTTGAATATCCAGCCCTAGCCTATCTGGCATTTAATCACAAATACAGGCCATCTAAACTGAAGAACTGTCCAACTAAGTCCAGGATTCTAAGCTAAATCAAAGTTGTTTGACATGGTTCGTAACACAGAAGGTGCTAATTCATGCAACCTGTAAACCAATGGCAGCATGTGCTTAGGATCGTAACAGAGAAAAAGGTGAGGAGCTATAAGCATTTGCCGTGTCTTTCTGCCTCTGCTGCTTTGTTTTTATAGTTTTGTTGGTGCGTTGTAAGTATACATCATAGTGAGATTCAAAGTGACACAAACATGCGCTGCATACCTCACCTGGTGTGTCTCCCTTCGCATCCCACCTTGCTCCCTCTTCCTTCTTCCTCACACATGGTAGTGAGTTGGTAGCAATGCCTTCATAAATGGACAGAGAGTTATTTGAACTCCATCCTCCTTTTTTGCCTCCCCATTTCCCCCCTCGGATCCCCTTCCACTATTCTACTGGTCTCTCTCCTCATTTATCCGAAGTCCTTTTGGTTTCCTATTTTGTCTCTAGCTTCCACTTATGAGAGAAAAATATGACCCTTGACTTTCTGAGGCTCACTTAACATAATATTCTCTAGTTCCATCCCTTTTCCTGCAAATGACATAATTTTGTTTTTATGTCTGAATAAAATTCCATTTGTGTGTATATACCACATTTTCTTTGCCTATTGCTGATGGACATCTAGGTTGATTCCATAATTTGGCTATTTTGAATTGTGTTTCAGTAAACATACATAGATATGTATCACAATAGTATTTTAACTTTAATTCTTTTGAAAGGAAACTGAGAAGTGGTATAGCTGTCCATATGGTGATTCCATTCCTAGTCTTTTGAGGAACCTCCATGCTAATCTCCATAGTGGTTGTACTTATTTACAACTGATCTCTATAGTGGTTGAACTAATTCCACCAACAGTGTATAAAAGTTCCTATTTCCTCACATCCTTGTCAACATTTACTATTGTTTTTATTCTTGATGATTGCCATCCTAAATGGAGTTAGATAAAAGCTCAGTGTAGTTTTGATTTGTATTACCTTAGTTGATAATGATGTTGAACATGTTTTCCTGTAATTTTGATCATTTGTATTTCTTCCTTTGAGAAGTATCTATTCAGTTCAATTGCCTATTTTTGATTGGGTTATTTGGTTTTTTTAAGTGTTGCCTTTTTTTTAGTTCTTTATATATTCTAGATATTAGTCTTCTATCTGAAAATTATCTGCAAAGATTTCTCCCCTTTTTTTCTTAACAAAATCAATCTTTAGATGTGTCATTTTCACAGGACACAAAAAGCACAAACATGACAATCTCAACGGGAAATAAAATCTCTTTGGCAGATTACACATCTTTCCATTTCCAGGAGGTTGAGCTGCTGGTCCTCCACCAAGTCGGCTCAGCAAATGGCAGCATTGCCCTCTGGTAAGTGAAGAATTAACTCATAGGGTGGCAGCTCACCTACCCAACCTGTCAGGTACTGATGAACACTGTGGCATTCTCCCCTGGGCAGTTGTACATGTTCTTCTCACGCCTCTGATGTCTGTTCCCATACCAAAGCCACCTCCACCCCAGCACCTGCACACACACCTGGCCTCAGGTGGAGCAGCTGCCAGTCTCTGCGGGCTGAGGGTCAGCTTTTCTTTAGTTCCAGAAACATAACCATGAGCGTTAGATTTCCACTGCCGCCCTCACAAATCACCACAGCGTAGCAGCTTAGGCAATGCAGTGTATTTTCTTATGGCTCTGTGGGTCCGAAGTCTGACATGGATCTCCCCAGCTAAATTCAGGGCAGCAGCAGCCTGTATTTCTTTCTGGAGACCCTGGGGGAGGACCCCCTTCCTCTCTCACTCAGCTTGTTGGCAGAGTTCAGTTCCTGCAGTTGTCTGTAAGCTTCCTCTTCAGATCTTGTTTGTTTTCTTTGCTGTACAGAAGCTTTTTAGAATTGATGGCATCCCATTTGTTGATTCTCAGTTTTATTTCCTGAGCTTTTGGGGTCATGTTGAGGAAGTTTCTACTAGTGCCTATATGTTGGAGAGTTGATCTTATGTTGTCTCCTAGTAATTACAAAGTTTCTGGCCTAATTTCTAAGTCTTATATCCATCTTGAGTTGACTCTTATGCAGGGTAAGGTAATAGGGGTCTAATTTAATTCTTCTACATATGTATATCCAGTTTTCCCAACACCATTTGTTGAAAAGGCTGTCTTTTCTCAAGCCTATGTTTTTGATACCTTAGTAAAAAATGAACTGACCGTAAGTGTGAGGATTTATCTGTGTATCTTTTATTCTATTCCATTGGTGTATATGTCTGTTTTTATGCCAATACCATGCTGTTTTTGTTACTATAGCTCTGTGATCTAATTGAGGTATTGTAATACCTCCAGCAGAGTTCTTATTGCTCAGAATTGCTTTGGTTACTCTGGGTCTTTTGTTCTTTCATGAATTTTAAGACCTTTTTTTCTAGCTCTGTAAAGAATGACATTGGTATTTTAATAAGGATTGCATTGAATCTGTAGATCGCTTTTGGTAACATGGTCATTTTGACAATATTTATTCTGCCTATCCAGGAACATGGGAAGTCTTTCCACCTTCTAAGGTCTTCTTTAATTTCTTTCTTCAGTGTTCTACAATTTTCATTGTAGAGGTCTTTTACCTCCTTGGTTAGATTTATTCCTAAGGGTTTTTTTAGGCTATTGTGAATAGAATTGTTTTCTGGATTTATTTTTAAGTGGATTTGTGGTTGGTATGTAAAAAAGCTATTGATTTTTATAAGCTGATTTGTATCCGGCTACTTTGGTGAATTTGTTTATCAGCTCTAGAAGTCTTCTGGTTGAAATTTTTGGGGTCTTTTAAGTATAGAATCATGTCATCTGCAAATAGAAATAATTTTGGTTCTTCTTTCCCTATTCATATCCCTCAATTTCCTTCTTTTGTCTAATTGTGCTGTCTAAATCTCAAGTCCTGTATTGAATAGGAGTGGTGATAGTGGGCATCCTTGTCTTGTTCCTGTATTTAGAGGAAATACTTTATTTTGATCTTATTAACACTATAGTTTAGGTCAAGATGTCCTTAAGAAGAAACTTTCTAAGGAGTGAAAGCATAATGACTAAGGAGAGAATCCAGTATTTTTTTCTCAAACAAATTTTTTTTTTTTTTTTAGGTACCGGGGATTGAACCCAGGGGCGTTCTACCTCCGCGCTACACCCCTGGCCCTATTTTTTTTTATACGTTATTTTGAAACCGGGTCTCACGAAGTTGTTGAGGGCCTCACTAGGTAGAGAGAGAGAGAGAGAGACAGGGAAAGAGAGGGAGAGAGAGAGCTGAGGCTGGCCGTGAACCCGGATCCTCTGGTCTCCGCCTCCCAAAGTACTGGGATTACAAGCGTGCGCCACCACGCCCAGCCTCAAACAATTTTTATTCCCTACACATTCCCTGTGTCTTTCCTGGAGTATGATGCAAAGTCACTCAAGGGAAAGAGGTACTGTTGTTGACTTGAACTTCAAAATCTTTTGTTTGGGGATCTGGTAATGGGTAGCCACTGATGCTTCCAGAGAAGTAACTGAGTAGGCATTCTGTTCTGAAAGGCAATCCCACTAAAGCTTCCATGAACGTCCTGGAGTGCCCATGTTAATAAGGTTAGCCAAACAGCTCTTTTTTGCTTTAAGAAGTATCTTTGAATTTGCAGCTGAATCAGTTAAGTCAGCATTCTTACACTCTCTGGGCTTTGTCTATTTCATAATCCCATAAATAAAAGTCTGTCTTTGCCTAAAATGTGTTCCCATCAAAACTTAGCAATCAATTTGAACTTTCTCCCAGATTTGTGCTTTCTACTATATGAGTGTATCTTGAACTTCAATGTATATAAGAATCACTTGAAGATCTTGCTGAAATGCAGTTTCTGATCCAGTAGGTCTGGGATGGGGACCAAGAATTCACATTTCTAAAAATTCCCAGATACTGCTGCTCCTAGGATAACACTTTGTATATTAAATTACTACATCACAAATAAATTATCTCTACTAGCCAAAGACTGGCTAATGGATAACCTTTCTGAGTTAGAGTGTCTGATCATAGCTAAGATCTTCCTGCTCTCATTCACTCATAGGCAGGTGGGCAAATCATAGCCTCTGCCTTCAGGGAGGAGATGAAGAATCAAACCAACTCTCATCGTTCTGTGTGATGAGTACTTCAATCAAAGTGTGTGCTCAGATACTCATCTTTTTTCTTAAGTACTCACTTGCCAAAGGCCACTCATATCAAGGTGTTGTAGTGGTTATTGACATGAACTCCAGAACATCTTCTTCCATTGTCTCTGCCTTATATCATCCCTGCCCATTCTATTACTGGCCTTCTCATATCTTTGTTCCTGCCTTGCACAGCACATCCAAATTAAAATATTCTTGGCTAATTTCCCCCAATTTCCCAACTCTTATTTAATTTTGTGAGGTCCAGGACTCCTATACCTATAATATTACATTTAATGGCAGCCCTGTTAGGATATGCTTCTCAAAAGAAGTTTTTCATTTTATTTATTTACTTATTTGTTTATTTATTTAGTGGTGCTAGGGACTGAACCCAGAGTCATTATACCTCTGAGATATACCCCCAGCTCTACCTTATTTTTTATTTTGAAACAGAGTCTCACTAAGTTGCTGACAGCCTTGTTAAATTGCTGAGGCTGGCTTCGAACCTGCGATCCTCCTGTCTCAACCTCCCAAGTACTGGGATTATAGGCGTGTGCCACCACACCCGGCTCAGTTTTTCATTTTAAAGTGCAGGCTTTAACCTTCTGCCTCATTATGCATTCCATAGTAGACCTGCAATACTCCAGATGGGATCCATGGATCAACAGCATCAGCATCACCTGAGAGCTTTTAAGAAATGCAGAATCTCCAGCCCTACCCAATCTACTAAATCAGAATCTGCACTGTAGCAAGATTCTCAGGTAATTTTTATTAAAATCTAAGGCACATTAGTGTAGAAATCTCAAAGCATCCAGTTACACCTGCACTGGGCGTTTCAGGGCAACTCTTACACATGATAAATAAAAGATGTGACTTAAATCTATTCCTTCTCTTCACTAGGTATGTGATTCTTTATATTTAAGGATAGATAATGGAGATCACAGCTAGGTATCCAAGTACAATAATTAAATGAGCTAAAGATATGTGAAAGCATCTTGTTCAGTTTAAGCACACTGGTGGTATGAAATAAATAATGTGTCTTGTTTAATAAAAGATAGAGCCGGACGTGGTGGCACATGCCTGTAATCTCAGTACTTGGAAGGCTGAGACAGGAGGATAGCGGGTTCAGGGCTTGCCTTGGCAACTTAGTGAGGCCCTCCACAACTTAGTGAGACCCTGTTTCTAAATAAAAAATAAAATAGGACTGGGGATGTAGCTTGGTGGTAGAATGCCCCTGGGTTCAATCCCCAGTACTACAAAAAAAAATAGACATGAATACTTTGAAAGATGTTGTTGGATATTGATAAGCGGTGATGTATAAGTACAGAACAAGAGATTCATGGTTCTTAAAAGTTTGCTGCCCGGCGTGGTGGCGCACGCTTGTAATCCCAGTACTTGGGAGGCAGAGACCGGAGGATCCGGGTTTGCGGCCAGCCTCAGCTACTTAGTGAGGCCCTCCGCAACTTCGTGAGATCCGGTTTCAAAATAAAGGACAAAAAAATAGGGCCAGGGGTGTAGCTCGGAGGTAGAACACCCCTGGGTTCAAACCCTGGTACCGCAAAAAAAAAAAAGTTTGCTTATTTGCTAGGAACACAGTGATTCTTCTGTTACTCAAATATAGGAGTATATGTTTTGAAAATCAATACTATCAAATCCTGAATAGTGCTAGAAATGTGAAATCAGAGACACATTTGTTTTACTATTGTCCAAAAATTTACATGGCTGCTTTGTGCTCAACAAATCTAGTGCAACATGTCATTCCAATACAGAATGCAGATGTTTAAAGAGCCAAATTACTGCTGACTATGGCAGTATTTTGATGGAAATTACTTTCTGAGCATCCAAACTCAATGAAGAATTTAAATAAACTCACTTGAAGTTTGATGTTTCCTTGGAATTCTATTTATGTGGCTATGGAAATGTAGGTTTCCTTTCAAAATGGGGTTGTAATTGAGCAATATTAATTGCCTACAGAGCAAGGCTTGAATATCTTGCAGTCAACAATAGACAGAAAAGCTCAGCACAATCACTCTAATGCATAAAAAAATCTATGCAAAGATTTGTGCAAAGATATTTTTCTATCTGTAAATCAACGATAAAGGGAAAATTCCCCTAAATGATCACCCACTTTACGGCAGCTCTCTTGAATGTTATTTTGAAAGTGGAGAAATGGAATCACATTGATTTCCAATAGCACACCTAGAAATCATGAAAATACTTCATTGATTATCTCTGACTTTCCTTTTCTATGCTAACAAGATGGGAGAATGGGATAATAAATATTGGATAATAAATATTGAGATAAATTCTCTCTCTCTCTCTCTCTCTCTCTCTCTCTCCCTTCCCCCATCCTTCTTTTTTACAAACAGATCTATTTTAAATCTAAATTACTCTAAAGAAAACTTGATTCTTTAGGAAATCTCAGGATATCTCTCAAAGGCAACTTGTTTTTTATAGAATCATTATAGATTTAAATTTTAAAATATAGCATAAAGCACATACTATGTTGTTTGTGTTAGTTGAACCACATGAAATTGCCAATATTTGCCAATAGAGACAGCTTTGCATTAGGATGGAGAGTTTTCTTGTATTCAGTTTCCATTGTTATCATATAAGAAATACCCTTCCACTAAGTGTTTGAAGACAGGCTAATTTCCGCATGATCACAATAGACAATAAGGCTTACTCACTTAGTGGAAGCTGATCTCAAGCCTGCTACTTCATCTAAACTGGTTTATTTGAACCATTTTTTAAAAGTTCCAATAAGAATTAAGAAAGAATAATTTTACCAAAATTTCCTCTGCTAAAAACTCAACACATAAACTGAACACAAAAGCAAGAAATATGCCTGGTAGTCTGCATTATTCTTTCTTTATTGAGCAGTAAATCCTCTCTTTCTAGCAATAATATATTCTTTGAAGAATATCTAAACATGTCAGAAGGGTAAGTGAATCTGGCCTGAAAAAAATGTGCCTTACAAATTTATGAGCATTTCAAATCTCCATAGCGAAGAAACAATTATACAGCAACAAGCAACTAGAGAAAGGGCAAAATGATTGTGATGTTTGCTCCAGATGTCCAAGAAAGAAATACCTCGGCACACTATCTGGCCAGTTGTAATCAACACGGGGTCTACCAACAAACACTACCACAGGAACTATTTCCAACAAGTGTGCACAGAGATTAGGATAGAAATATTTATAAATTGCATAACAATTCATCTGAATTATTTTATGTCTGCTGAATCTAGTAATATATTTGGACTTGGATTTTGTGTCTTATTTCTTTTTTAGTGAGTCATTTATATTGCATCTTACAAAATATTCATCCACAATGGAGTGAGAATTTAAAAATAAACAAAAACAGATTCTTTTCTTATAGAAGTTTTAGTTAATCACTTGTTTCCAAATAAGCCAGCCATAGGTATGTGCTTTCATCCTGTTCTTAAAAGTTTTAGGGACAAGTAATTTTATGACCTCCCTTCACATTCATTTCAGTCACCTTCACTATTAGGAAACCCAAGCTTATCATTAAATAAGTCCATGGGCTGACCTATGATGGGTCATGGTGTCAATGATAGACATGGGGGATAGGCCACTACATTCTTTCTGGTCCATTCTCCATTACCGAGAAGGCTATTAGAAAACAGTTGCTTATGTTCTCTATGCCCATCTTCTGACTCACCCCACTTCTCTCTTTTTGCAAAGAAAGAAAACAGGAACAGAGAAAAAGTGAATTTGTTGCTATTTTCCTGAGTTAAATTTTAACACAGTTAAACCACCCTATTGGTTGTTCTGTTTTGGGCTTTTATTTATTTATGTTTTTTAGCTACCACGAGGAGGCTGGATTAAGAATTGCTTTATCTACATCCATGATAGTATCAAATATGATAAGATAACTAGGAATACCTATTAAACATGTATGAAAGAAATTAAACACAAATAAATGGAAAGATATGCCATGTCGATGAATTGGAAGAAGCACTATTGTTAAAATATCATACTGTCCAAAGTGATGTACAAATTCAACAAAATTCCTATGAAAATTTTAATGGCATATTTGTACAGAAATAGAAAACAATTGTAAAGTTTGTATGGTACCACAAAAGCCCCTAAATAGCCAACATAATTCTGTGAAAGAAAGAAAAAGTTGGAAAAAATCACACTACCTGATTTCAAATTTTATTATAAATCTATAGTAATCAAAACATTTTTTGTACTGGCATAAGAAGAGACACATAGACTAATAAAACAGAATGGAGAGCCCAGAAGTGAACTCAAACATGTATACAGAGAACTAGATTTTTAAAAAGGCACCAACAAGACAAAATGGTAAAATGATAGTTTCTTCAAATAAATGACACTGGGGAAACTAGATATCTGCATGTAAAAGAATGAAATTGGACCCTTATCTCACACAATATACAAAAATCAACTCAAAATAGATTAAAGACCTTAATATAAAACCTGAAACCATACAACTCCTAAAAGAAAATAGGGACAGCTCCATGACATTGGTCTTGGCAATGATTTTGTGGATAGGACAACTCAATAACAACAACAAAAAAGGAATAAACCAATTAAAAATGGGCAAAGGACCTGATAAGCATATCTATAGAGAAGACAAAAATATTATATATGATATATATTATGTGTATAATATATATTAAATAGGGAAATTCAAATAAAATCCATAATGAGCTATCACCTCATTATGAGGTGATATTATTATCCTATGAGGTTTGCCTCATAGGATTACTGTGATCAAGAAAACAAGTGATAAGTATTGGTAAAGGTGTGTCACAAAGGGAACCTTAGTACATTGTTGGTAGGAATGTAAAATTTATGCACTTTTATAGAAAATAACATGGAGGTTCCTCAAAAATTTAAAAATAGGAATGCCATAGAATCCAGCAGTTCCTCTTGTGAGTACAGCACCTTCTGTTCACTGTAGTATCATTCACAACAGCCGAGCCATGGTGATCGGTTAAGTGTCCATTGATGAGATAAAGACAGGGGTAAAGACAGTGTGGTATATTATGAGCAATGGAACATTATTCAGCCTTATTAAAAAAAGAAGATCTTGCCATTACAACAAGATGGGTGAATCTGGAGGAAATGATACTAAGTGAAACAAGCTAGACACAGGAAAATACTATTGCATGATCTCTCTTATACTCAACATTGAAAAGTTTAATATGTAAGAACGAAGGAGAAAGGTGATAAACAGAGGTGGGGGAATACAGAAGAGGAATGGGAGATGTAGGTGAAAGGATACAAAGAGGCAATTAAGTATGATGAATAAGTCTAGAGACCTACTGTACAGTATGAGGACTTTAGTTAATAATATTATATTGTATGCTGGAAGTTTGCTAAGAGTTTAGATTTTAGGTGCCCTTCAACAAAAGGAAAAAAGTTCCAGATGATTATGTGAGATAATAGATATGTTAATTGGATTGACTGTAGTAATCATTTTACTGTGCTAATGTATATCAAAACATGGTGCTGTACACTTTATATACAATATTGTTTTTAAAAAGGAATTGCTTTATCCAAAGCCCACCAAAGATATCTGCTCAAACATGAGTGAGACTTTCCAAATGGGTCAGACTAGGGGCATGGTCTCTGTGTTGGAGACAGAGTATATTTTGAAATTTGGCTGATTCCAATTGCTTTGCCCTTTAGTCTAGACATTAAGGGTCTTCACCACTTTACCACCAGTGGGATCCTCTCTGTCAGCAGCAGCTTTAATTATGCTCCAATTAACCTTAATTAAGACAGTTCTTGTGTAACTGCACCCAGAGAGTTCACTAAACAAACAGCTTGACAAACGCTGTCATTTAAAATCCTTTCCAAACATGTCACTTTCTTAATTAGGAAATCGAGTTGTGAAGATTCTATATTCACAGATATTATTTGGGAAATTAGAGAGAAGATGGGGGCTATTTCCTCTTCACACTCCTTAAATGCATTGGTTACAGCAGAATGTGCTACTGGAGACGAACCTGGAGTGCAGGACCAGGAAGAATATCAGGCCATGTGCACATTTGCTCCAGGTGGGCAGTAAAATGGTATCAAATTACTGAGTTAGTCTCATTTTTCAAGGAAAGATTGGGAAATGAAAGGAGGCATTTCATAGAAATCATGAAAGGACTTAAGATTGATCTGTTTGTATTAAGCTTAAAGTCACACATGCACTGTAAATTTAATAGAAACTGCTGACAAATTTGGTATTTAAAACTACATTTTGACATCTTTATGATATTAGATCCTATGTTTCAAAAGACATTTCCATTCATTCAAGTTTTTATTTATGATATTCAATATATTTTTATATTGGCTCTGTACATTTCTTATTTCATGTTTTGTTGCTTTTCTAAATGGAGTCTTTCCTTTCAACATATTTATTTAATTTTATCTTAAAACATTTTAATGTGAAGTTTATAATACAAAAATGTACAGAATATGTATAAGTAGTAGTGTTTTTTTGTTGTTGTTGTTTATACTAGGGATTGAACCTGGGGACATTCTACCAACAAGCTACACCTCAACCCTTTTAGTTTCTTAATTTTTGAAACAGGGTCTCGCAAAGTTGCTGAGGCTGTCCTTGAACCTGCGATTCTCCTGACTCATCCTCCTTAGTTCTGGGATTACAGGTGTGTGCCACAAACACCAGCTTTTAATATTTTAAATATATAAATAATACATTCAGCTTAAGACACAGGACATTAATAGTCAGTTTATCTCTTCTCATGTTTCCTCTCTAATCACCCTGGGCTTCCTCCCTCTATTCAGAAGCATCTTCTAAACTGATACTAATCATTTTCTTCATTATATTTAGAGTTCTTCCACCTATGTGTAACATAGATCTAGTTTTGGGGTAACTTTGCATAACATATATACATATATACATACTTATATGTACTGAAAATTGAATTTGTGGCATTTTAGGCCATTTGCTCCTCAAATATATTTGAGAATGAGCTTGTCAAATAGCAGCTCTGACAGCAGGCTTGGCACAATGGGCACAACAAAAACTTCAGGCACATAGGAAAAGACCACCTACTGATCCTCACGTTCATGGGGCTGTGTCCTTCAGTGATGCTAACTTCTGACCTGACTGTAAAGGACCCAGCTCAATAACTGAGGCCAGTTTCTCTCTGTCTCTTTTAGGTCAGTTAGGATGAGGCTTCCGATCCATGGCTAGTCAGGAACTTCTTCCCTTGTTAGTATTGAAGAAACTATAGAAGATGGTCTTTTGACCTTCATCAACCCTTAAGATTAAGGGATCCAAGTGTGTGGGGGATGAGGTAGGATAGAAAAAACAATAAAATAGGTTAAAAGGAGACAAACTGGGAAGGAAAGGAAAAGTACAGTTTTAAAACCTAGAAACTTCATAATCCTTATCTTCACCCTACAGAGCCTACTTCTTTCTTAGGCAAAAATCCTCAGTAGGCCCACATCTTTAATCATAATGGCCCTGCTCCCCACCTTAGATTCCTGAGATGCTTAATAAACAAAGGTTCCATAAGGAAGGTCAAGCTCAGGTGCCACCCAGCCACCACCCATGATGTTGGGAACCTGAGGATTCTGAGGAAGTCTAAACCTCCACCTTTGCTGTGCACCCCTACCTACCCCTTCAAGGGGTCTCCCATAAAAGAAGAACTGTGAGACCCCCGAGTAGCTATCTCCCTTTGGAGATGGCCCACATTCTCCCTTGAACATGTATCTCCGACTTTCTTAAATAAACCTCTATTGTTGTCTCTGGAAAAAATAAAATGCCATTTGATTTTAATTATTTTTAATCTATAAATTAATTTGGAACTAAATGGGATCTATAATGCTGATAGTGAGTTTTTCTCTTCATTGGAACAGCATGTTTATACATTGCTTTTTTTTTTTTTTTGCGGAACTGGGGATTGGACCCAGGGGCATTCTACCTCCGAGCTACACCCCCAGCCCTATTTTTTATTCTTTATTTTTTAAACAGGGTCTCACTAAATTGCGGAGGTCCTCACTAAGTAGCTGAGACTGGCCTCGAACTTGTGATCCTCCTGTCTCAGTCTCCCAAGTACTGGAATTACAAGCATGTGCCATCACGCCCAGCTTACATTTCATTCTTTAGTTCTATTTTTGTGTTTCATCATAATGTACACAAAGCTTGTCTGTACCTTTTGTGAAAGGTCCTATGTACCAAATATTTTTATTACATATGTGATATCTTTTTGTGGTTGGTGTTTTTGCAGTACTGGGGCTTGAACCCAGAGCCTCACACATACTAGGCAAGTATTCTATCACTGAGCTACATTCCCAACTCATATGACATATTTTAAAGTTGCATGTTTCTAATTGGTTATGGATAACATATGCAAACAGAATTGAGTTTTTGCATATTAGTCTTACATTCAGAAAATTTGCTAAAATCTCTGCTATGCTTTGAATATGTCCCCAAAAGTTCATGTGTTGGACCCTAAATTCTCAATATGGCAGTATTGGGAGGTAGGGCCTAATGGGAAGTGTTCGGTTCTAAAAGAGAGGGTTTTTATAAAAGCAAATTCAACTTCCTGGGTTTATTCTTGTTCCCACAGTTTTACTTCAGCCATATTATGAAACAAAAAAAAGGCCCCCACCAGAAACTGGGCAGATTGCCAGCACCATGGTCTCAGACTTCCAGCCTCCAGATACCATGATCCCAAATAAACTTTTTATCATTAAAAATCACCCAGTCTGGGGTATTTTGTTATAGCAGCAGAAAACAGACTTAAGCACTAGAGATTATTATTGTTCTTCTAAGAACCAGTGTCATACAAATTTTAATGAGTAGTAGCTTTATTATTTTTATATTTTTATTGATGCATTATAATTATACATTATAACGAGGGTCAAAGTCTCATAAATGAACAAGCACACAGGTCTTGGTGTGTTTCCCTTCAGGTCCCACCCCATGACCCACCCCTCCCCATACATAATAGTGAGATTGGTAATACTACTAAATTGTTAAATATAAATAAAGCTCTCTGCTTCTTCTCTTAACCTATACAAACATGTGAACCCCTAATGGGATTATCTCATGATCTTTTTTTTTAAAATGCTGTGCATTTCTTCTGTTGCAAAACTTTACCTTCCATACATGACTAGTGATATGTCTAAAGGCTACTAGTCTACTAAAGAAATCTCTGATTGGTCATTGACCACATAATTATTTAACTTTATTCTGTATTTCTACCCAAGTTTATTGATCCTTAGATGTAGTTCACAACTATATTACTGGACTATGAAAGTGCCAATCTTACCTTGCTCATTCTATCCCTCTTGATTCCATTCTGAGTATGCTATGATCTAAGTCTTTGGATTCTGTCTTCATGCACATGAGAAGAACATTTACTTTATTACTAAACTTTTGGTAAAAAAATAGCATCTTCTGAACAAAGTGGAAATGGCCATTGCTGTAGAAAACAACAGACCCCCTCCCCTTTTTTGTGTCTGCCTGGTAGGTATTTAAAAGGCTCCTATGAGAACTTCAAAAGCTCTAAAGACTTGAAGAAATGTCTCAGTATCTTTTTAAGTCTTTTATCTTTCTTTTACAAACCTGCAACATGTGGGTATTCATTATAAGGAACTTGCAATCAAATTTCTGCTGTTCAAGCAGAAAATTGTCTTTCATCTATTTTAAATTCTTTAAATATTTCCTAATCCTCTACATGTAGGTTAGGGTGAGCAGACATTTAGAAGATTGGAATAATTTCTCCTGAAGGGCTTAGGTACATTATTTTGACAAGTAATAAAAATACAATTATAGAAGGGCAAATATAAAAAAGGAAATTATTGGTTAAGATGCAAAGGTTTTGTGAGCTCTGTGGCCTGTTATTTTTGAGGAGGGTCTAGAACCAAGATTTAGAGACTATTGGCTATTAAAGCTTGAAAGTTACTTTAACTCCCAATTATAAATTCTCGAGAGAGAAAGAGAGAATCTTTTTTTTTTTTTTTTTTTTTGCAGTACCGGTGATTGAACCCAGGGGCATTCTACCTCCGCGCTACACCCCTGGCCCTATTTTTTATACTTTAGTTTGAAACCCCGGGTCTCATGAAGTTGCGAAGGGCCTCACTAAGTAGCTGAGGCTGGCCGTGAGCCCGGATCCTCTGCCTCCCAAGTACTGGGATTACAAGTGTGTGTCACCACGCCGGGTGAGAGAGAATCTTTTAAGCATGACTTGGGACAGATACCCAGTCATGCTCTAATCAATAATGGCAATGGGGTAAAGACACCAAGTATTAAAAAGGACTTTAAGATCAATTTCTGTGTGTGGGGCCAGGCATTCCTGGAGGGGAAAAGGTGTCTTTTCCATAAAATAGAGAATAAGTTCTGCATTAAAAGCTTTGTAATTTCTCCTAGAATTTCAAGGAAAAGGAAACTAGCTGAAATTCATTGGAGAGAATAAAATGTAGTTTTATAGCAGCAAATGGAAAGCCAAGATATGTATAATCAGCATTTCTTAAAAAAAGAGAGAAAGAGGCCGGGCATGGTGGCGTACACTTGTAATCCCAGTACTTTGGGAGGCAGAGACCGGAGGATCGGGATTCGCAGCCAGCCTCAGGTTTCTCTCTCTCTCTCTCTCTCTCTCTCTCTCTCTCTCTCTCTCTCTCCTTAGTGAGGCCCTCTGCAATTTTGTGAG
>PVJS01037549.1:0-19858 GCA_004027185.1 Glis glis
ATCCTACGGTCTCTGCTTCCCAAAGTACTGGGATTACGAGCGTGCGCCACCACGCCTGGCTCTCAACATCTTCATATCTGAAAATTATTATAACAATATGGTTATATTATAAGCATTTTCTTTTTTGCAGTACCGGGGATTGAACCCAGGGGCATTCTACCTCCGCGCTACGACCCCGGCCCTGTTTTTTATCCTTTACGGAAACCGGGTCTCACTAAGTTGCGGAGGGCCTCGCTAAGTAGCTCAGGCTGGCATCGAACCCGGATCCTCCGGTCTCCACCTCCCAAGTACTGGGATTACAAGCGTGCGCCACCACGCCCGGCTATATTATAAGCATTTTAAAAAGTAAAGAACCTGCCTGTAATCCCAGTACTTAGAAGGCTGAGACAGGAGGATAGCAGTTTCCAGGCTAGCCTTAACGATTTAGCGAGACCCTGTTTCAAAATAAAATAAAGCCAGTCGGGCATGGTGGTGCACGCTTGTAATCCCAGTACTTTGGGAGGCGGAGACCAGAGGATCCGGGTTTGCGGCTAGCCTCAGGTCTCTCTCTCTCTCTCTCTCTCTCTCTCTCCTTAGTGAGGCCCTTTGCAACTTTGTGAGACCCGATTTCAAAATAAAGTCTAAAAAAATAGGGCCGGGGGCGTAGCGCGGAGGTAGAACGCCCCTGCGTCCAATCCCCGGTACCGCAAAATAAATAAATAAATAAATAAATAAATAAATAAATAAATAATAAAATAAAATAAAATAAAATAAAGCCGGCGTGGTGGCACATGCTTGTAATTCCAGAATTTGGGAGGCTGAGACAGGAGGATTGCAGGTTCTCGGCCAGCCTCAGCAATTTGTGAGGCCCTCTGCGACTTAGTGAGACCCTGTTTCAAAATAAATTAAAAAATCGGGTTGGGGGTGGAGCTCCGAGGTAGAATGCCCCTGGGTTCAATCCTCAGTACAAGAAAAAAAAAAAAGAAAGTAAAGAACCTACAATTCTACAATCCTAACACAATTAACTGTTAAAAAGCAGATTACTTTTAAATTAAAGTATTAAATACATGTAATGTACTCTGGAACTTTAGGAAAATACCACCACCATCAAAAGTCTTATAAAATTAAAGGGAATTACCCTTTAATCAACCTTAAAAGATGATTGTTTCCAGCCAGGCATGGTGGCGCACACTTGTAATCCCAGTACTAGGGAGGCTGAGACAGGAGGATAGCAGGTTTGAAGCCATCCTTGGCAACTTAGTGAGACCCTGTTTCCAAATAAGAAATAAAATCGGGATGGGTGTATAACTTGGAGGTAGAATGCCTCTGGGTTCAATCCTCAGTACCACAATTTAAAAAAAAGGATGATTATTTCCAAAATGTTTACTGCAACATTTTATATTAATGGTGAGAAGCTAGAAGCAACCTGGAGCTTCAGCAATTATTAAATGGTTGGAGACAATATAAATTCCATTATGGATTATCATAACCATTAATAGGAATTTTTTAAATAACCTATTTTGGAGCAGAGGGGGTACTAGGAATTGAACCTGGGAGCAGTCTACCTCCAAGCTACATCCCTAGCCCTTTATTTTTCATTTTGAAACAGGGTCTCACTAAATTGCTGAGGTCTTGCTAAGTTAGTGAGGTTGGCCTTGAACCTGCTGTGCTCCTCCTGTCACAGCCTCCCAAGTACTGGGATTACAGGTGTGTGCCACCACTCCCAGCTAAGATAACCTTTAATAACATGAAAAAGATATACATAAGTATGAGTGAGACAGGGACAGAACCCAAAACTCTATAGCAAAACCTCAATTACATTTTGTTTGTTTATTTAAATTTTTGGTATTGAGTACTGATTGAACCCACAGGTATTTCTTTTTTTTTTTTTTTTTTGCGGTACCGGGGATTGAACGCAGGGGAGTTCTACCTCTGTGCTACGCCCCCGGCCCTATTTTTTATACTTTATTTTGAAACCGGGTCTCACGAAGTTGCGGAGGGCCTCACTAAGAGGAGAGAGAGCGAAAGAGAAAGAGAGAGAGAGAGAGAGAGAGACAGACAACGAGAGAGCTGAGGCTGGCTGCGAACCCGGATCCTCCGGTCTCCGCCTCCCAAAGTACTGGGATTACAAGCGTGCGCCACCACACCCAGCCCACAGGTATTTCTACCTCTGAGCTATACCCCCAGCCTTTTGTTTTGTTTTGTTTTGAAACAGAGTCTTGCTAGTTGCTGAGAGTCTCACTTTGTTGTTGAGGCTATCTTCGAACCTGTGATCCGCCTGTTAAAACCTCCCAAGTACTGGGATTATAGGCAAGTGCCATCATGCCCGGCTCAGCTACTTCTTCTTCTTCTTCTTTTTTTTTTTTTGCAGTACTGGGGATTGAACCCAGGGGCATTCTATCTCCGAGCTACTCCCCCGGCCCTATTTTTTATCCTTTATTTAAACCGGGTCTCATGAAGTTGCGGAGGGCCTCACTAAGTAGCTGAGGCTGGCTGCAAACCCAGATCCTCCGGTCTCCACCTCCCAAGTACTGGGATTATAAGCGTGCGCCACCACGCCCGGCTCAGCTACATTTTTAAAAGGTAAAAAAGATTAAAGGTTATGAGTTAACAAAAAAGGTAAAAATAAGTCAGGCGTGGTGGCGCACGCTTATAATCCCAGTACTTGGGAGGCTGAGACAGGAGGATGCGGGTTCACGGCTAGCCTCAGCTACTTAGCGAGGCCCTCTGCAATTTAGCGAGACCCTGTTTCAAAATAAAGAACAAAAAATAGGGCTGGGGGTGTAGCCCGGAGGTAGAATGTCCCTGGGTTCAATCCTCAGTACCGGCCAAAAAAAAAAAAAAAAACAAAAATCAAAGTTACTACACAAAACAGACCCTCATCTTGGTTACTTTATTATGCAAAAACCCTTAACCCCTCCCCGCCTTCAAGGCACAGGTTTATAACAGCAAAAACAAAACTTTTTTTCTGAGTCAGAGTCTCACTGTGTTGCCCAGGCTGACCTCAAACTGGGCTCAAGAGATCCTCTGGCCTCAGTATACCAAGCAGCTAGGATTACAAGGCACCTGTACTACTGTGCCTGACTAGCAGGAGATATTTTAAGTGAAAAACACTGTATTCGAATTATGGGACATTTAACAATTGGATTCCAAAATCACTTAAGAAAAAAATGACTCAACCGTTCAGTACAAAATAATTTGATTTGTATGAAAAAGCAAGAACTTATGCAAGTTCAGCTTTTGGTTAAAACAGATAATTTTGATAAATATTCTAAAAATAAAAAATAAAACTTACTCCAAAAGCATAAAGTTTAAAAACTGCTGAAATCACAAAACATACCTGCATCATCAGATTCTTGAAACTGTGAATAATCAACGACCTTCCTATTTCTGTAGAAAAAAAGAGACCGAGGTCATAAACATGTAAGACTTTTCTAAGATACCAGTACATTTTTATTTCATAAACAAAATTAGAATAGCTCTCTGAAAATTATTTAACAGCTGCCATATTTCAGCCAGAATACTTCACATTTTGTAACAGGGAAATTCAGCTTAATCCAAAAGCATTTCAAACTATACTTCTCATACTGCTCATCTCAGTGATAGCTCAAATACTGTTATTCCCCAAAAAACCACCTCCTAAGACTCATGTAAATACAACAGCAAAATGAACTAATTAACTACACACATTCATTATACAGAGATATTTATAAGACAAAATTATAAATGTTATTCTTATTGCTATATATATACACATATATACTTGACAAACAAAATTATTGCTAAGGTTTATCAAGGCAAGGCAGTTTTTAGATATAGTACAGTAATATTGTAAGTTCTGTTAACACTAAATTAACACAGAAAAGTTCTGTTAACACTAAATTAAGGCTTACAAGGGAAGGGAAAATATTAACTAGTCTAGCTAAAAGAAGCTTTTAATAAAAAGGGTGTATAATTTTAAAAACTATTAAAGTCTCACAAATTTATGTATATACTTAACTCCAAATGATTTTATGTACTTATTAACTTATTAAGCTAATCTTAATTTCCATTTTTCTACTCTGCATCCTAAAAGTCTAAATTCCTCCTTTAGAGATATAACAAGCTTCCATGTTAGGACCCAAAACAGGCTAGCTTCCAAAAGAGCCTTATAGAATGGCCCTGGGTTCAATCTCCAGCACCAACCAAAGAGAGAGAGAAAGGGGGGGAAGAGAGAGATGTGCTACCAACTACACTTAAAACCTGAGCAGAGGGACATTCCTGGTTGTACAGATTAAAATACAATTTAAAATTAAAGACAGCGGGTGTGGTGGTCCACATTTGTAATTCCAGTACTTGGGAGGCTAAAACAGGAAGACTGCAAATTCACAGCCAGCCTCAGGAACTTATTGAAACCCTGTTTCAAACTAAAAAATAAAATAGGCCAGGCGTGGTGGCACACGCTTGTAATCGCAGTACTTTGGGAGGCAGAGACTGGAGGATCCGGGTTCGCGGCCAGCCTCAGCTCGCTCTCTCTCTCTCTCCCTGTTTCTCTCTCTCTCTCTTTACTTAGTGAGGCCCTCCACAACTTCGTGAGACCCGGTTTCAAAATAAAGTATAAAAAATAGGACTGGGGGTGTAGTGCGGAGGTAGAAACGCCCCTGGATTCAATCCCCGGTACCGCAAAATAAATAAATAAATAAATAAATAAATAAATAAACAAATAAATAAACAAATAAAAATAAAAAATAAGATAGGGCTCAGAGGTATGTATGCCCCTGAATTCAATCCCCAGTACCTAAGGGGGAAAAAAAGTTAAAGACAGGTTAAGTCTGAATGTAAGATGTAAGCACTGGCAATTTATCACTTATCATATGTAAGAATGATATAGGTATGCTTGGGGCTTAGATGTATAGAAAAATAGTTACACCCTCGGTTTTAGAAAGAGAACAAAAAGATCTTAAGGAACTTTGCCTTCTGTTCCTTCTACCAAAACTATGAAATATGCTCCAACTACATGTTTTAGTGTAAGATGCTGAGTTTATATTATCAGATGCCATACTATTAGGGTAGTTAAAAAATATGACTATTTGAGCCAGGCATGGTGGTACACACTTATAATTCCAGTACTTGGAAGGTTGAGAAAGGATTGTAGGTTCGAGGACAGCCTCAGCAATGTAGTATGACTGAGCAACCTAGTGAGACCCAGGTTCAAAAACGAAAAAAGTCTGGGGATGTAGCCTGGAAGTAGAGTACTCCTGGGTTCAATCCCCAGTACCACACACACACAGAAAACATACTATTAGGAGGGATGCAAAGTAGCCAAATTCAGAGACAAAAAGTAGAAAGAGGGGGCATGAAGAGTTAATAGATATAGTCTCAGATTTGTAAAATGAAGAGTTCTGGAGAATTCTTCATTGTATAGCAATGTGAATGTACATAACACTATTAAACCATACACTTAAAAATTGTTAAGATGGTAAATTCCATGTTAAGCATATATTTTATCACAACAAAACTTTTCTTTTTAAAAATGCAACTATTAAAAAATCTTTTTAAGCCGGGCGTGGTGGCGCATGCTTGTAATCAAAGTACTTGGGAGAATGAAACCAGAGGATCTAGGTTTGCGGCTAGTCCCAGCTACTTAGTGAGGCCCTCTGCAACTTAGTGAGACCTGTTTCAAAATAAAGAATAAAAAATAGGGCTGGGGATGGAGCTCGGAGGTAAAATGCCCTGGGTTCAATCCCCAGTACTGCAAAAAAAAAAAACAAAACATCTTTTTAAGCAGGGCTGGGAGGCTGAGACAGGAGGATCATAGGTTCGCGGCCAGCCTCAGCTACTTAGTGAGTCCCTCTGCAATTTAGTGAGACCCTGTTTCAAAATAAAGAATAAAAAATAGGGCCGGGCGTGGTGGCGCACGCTTGTAATCCCAGTACTTTGGGAGGCGGAGACCGGAGGATGCGGGTTCCCGGCCAGCCTCAGCTTGCTCACTTTCTCTCTCTCTCTCTCTCTACCTAGTGAGGCCCTCCGCAACTTCGTGAGACCCGGTTTCAAAATGAAGTATAAAAAATAGGGCCGGGGGTGTAGTGCGGAGGTAGAACGGCCCTGGGTTCAATCCCAGGTACCGCAAAAAAAAAAAAAAAAGGTAGTATTTGGACTGGGTGTGGTAGTGCACACCTGTAATCCCAGTACTTGGGAGGATGAGGCAGGAGGATTGGAGGTTCAAAGAAAGTCTAAGCAACTTAGTGAGACCCTTGGCAACTTAGACCATTTCGAAACAAAAAATAAAAAGGGTCTGGGGGGTGTAGGTCAGAGGTAGAATCCCTGTGAGTTCAAACCCCAGTAATCCCCTAGCCAAAGGAAAAAGTAGTTTTGGGGGGCTAGTATGGAAATGCTTGCCATGTTCTGGAAAAATGGTGATTTTCAATGCAAATACCATGAAAAACAGTATTATGATCATAATGCACAGAGGACCACCTTCTGTATTATTTAGGATCAAGCAAAACAAGTCATGGGACCAAGGAAAAGAAAATATCCAGAAGAGAGAAGGGGATTTTATTGTTTAAAACATTTCTTTTCCTTTTTTTGTGGTGTTTGGGGTTGAACTTGGAGGCATTCTACTGCTGAGCTACAACCACAGCCCTATTTTTAAATTTTTATTTGGAAACAGGGTCTCTCTAAGTCGCTGAGGCTGGCTTTGAACCTGTGATCCTCCTGTCTCAGCCTCCCAAGTACTGGGATTACAGGCGTGCGCCATGACATCAAGCTAAAAAAATTTTTTAACAAGTCTATGAAATAAACTGACAGTAGGTAGATTTATTTATTTAATATTTGTGTTGCTGGGGATTAAACCCAGGGCCTCATATAAGCTAGGCAAGCACTCTACCACTGAACTATACTCTCAGCTCTAGAAAATAATCTTTTTATTTATTTATTTATTTATTTTTTTTTTTTTGTGGTACCAGGGATTGAACCCAGGGGCGTTCTACCTCCGAGCTATACCCCCGGCCCTATTTTTTTTTTTTTTTGTGGTGCCGGGGATTGAACCCAGAGGCGTTCTACCTCCGAGCTACACCCCCAGCCCCATTTTTTATCCTTTATTTTGAAACCGGGTCTCGCGAAATTGAGGAGGGCCTCACTAAGTAGCTGAGACTGGCCGGGAACCCAGATCCTCCAGTCTCTGCCTCCCAAGTACTGGGATTACAAGTGTGCGCCACCACGCCCGGCTGAAAAGAATCTTTTTTTTTTTTTTTTGGTACTGGAGATTGAACCAAAGGGTGTTCTTTTTTTTTTTAAATTTTATTTAGGCTGGGTATGGTGGCGCTCACTTGTAATCCCAGTACTTGGGAAGCTGAGACAGGAGGATTGCAGGTTTGTGGCCAGCCTCAGCTACTTAGTGGGGCCCTCTGCAACTTAGTGAGACTTTGTTTCAAAATAAAGAATAAAAAATAAGGCTACGGGTAGAGGTCGGAGGTAGAATGCCCCTGGGTTCAATCTCTAGTACCACAAAAAAAATTATTTATAAACCGGGTATTGTGGCGCATGCTTGTAATTCTAGTACTTGGGAGGCTGAGACAGGAGGATTACAGGTTCCAGGACAGCCTCAGCAAGCAGTGAGACTCTCATCAACCTAGCGAGACACCATTTCAAAATAAAATAAAATAGTGTTGGGGGTATAGCTCAAAGGTAGAATACCTCTGGGTTCCATCTTCAGTAATTTTTTTTAATGGTACTGGGGTTGGAACCCAGGGGCATTTTACCTCTGAGCTATTACCCCAACCCTTTTTTTTTGTACTGGTGAGACTGTCCTCGAACCTGTGATCTTCCTGTCTCTCAGCCTCCCAAGTACTAGGATTACAGGTGTGTGCCACCATGCCTGGCTATTTTTTCTTTTTGTAACAGGGTCTCACTAGGTTGCTGAGAGTCTCACTACATTGCTGAGTCTGGTCTTAAACCTGTGATCCTCCTGTCTCATCCTCCCAAGTACTGGGATAACAGGCATGTACTACCACACCTGGCTGAAAGTTATAAATGTTAATTCCTAATAACTGAAGTACAGATTCCAAACTTTTAGTTTATCCCATGCTTGTGGTATGGCAACCAAAATATTACTCAATTTGAGTGCCACAAAGTAATAGATAAATCCTGTAAGATCACATAAGGTAGTCAACCAGAATGGTAAAGGATGCATTATATGAAGAATTATATGAACGGAGTACTTGGCATGAAAAGCTAAAACATGTTAGTGACTTTAGGGCTTTGATATGAAAAGTAGTAGTACAGGTACTTGCTTAGCTTTACTGATTAGACTAAGTGTGGTTTCAACATAAAGAACTTTTTCTTTCTTCTTTTTTTTTGTGGTACAGGGGATTGAACATGGGGTCATGCTATCTCTGAGCTACACCCCCAGCTCTATTTTATTTTGAAACAGGGTCTTACTAGGTTGATCAAAAGGTTACTACTTGCTGAGGCTGTCCTTGAACCTGTGATCCTCCTGTCTCAGCCTCCCAAGTACTGAGATTACAGGAGTGCACCACCACACCCAGCTTCATAAAGAACTCTAACCATTTGCTAATGATGGCTACTTCCACATTTTGTCTCTGGGGATTGAACCCAGGGCCATTCTATCTGAGCTACACCCTCAGCCCTATTTTATTCTTATTTTGAAACAGGGTCTCACTAGGTTGATGAGAGTCTCACTACTTGCTGAGACTGTCCTCAAACCTGCAATGCTCCTGTCTCAGCTTCCTAAATACTGGGATTACAAGCGTGTGCCACCACGCACGGCTCTTATTGTACCGTTTATTTTCTTCACTCATCTGAGCTTTCTAGAAGTAACAACGATATTTTATATCACAGTTATGGCACAGGGAAGTAAAAAGTAGGTGCTCAAATATTTTCAAACTGTTTGCTTTTAGGGTTACATTTGAGACTTCCGTTAGAAGCTTTATTTTCAGCCGAGCGTGGTGGCACACACCTGTAATCCCAGTACTTGGGAGGCTGAGACAGGAGGATCAATACTAAGACAAGAGAATCAGTACTTGCCCAGTACTTGGCAGGCTTTGCAGGTTTGAAGCCAGCTTCAACAACTTAGCGAGACCCTGTTTCCTAAAATAAAAAATAAAATAGGACTGGGGTTGTAGCTCGGAGGTAGAATATCCCTGGGTTCATCCCCAGCACCACAAGAAAAAAAAAAGCTTAATTTTCTATTTTATAGATAATATCCTATCATTAAAGCCTTTAAGATCTCATCTCTTGCCACTTAACAATCACTCACCCAGGGAAGTTTGTAACCCCTCCAACGTGTTGTTTCTTACCACTTGCTCCTGCTGCTCCTTGTCCTAGAAGCCAGTTCAAAATACTCACGCAGATACAACTTCATCACCTCTCAACACAATTCTTTTTTTTTTTTTTTGCGGTACCGGGGATTGAACCAGGGGGGTTTTACCTCCAAGCTACACCCCCGTCCCTATTTTTTATACTTTATTTTGAAACCGGGTCTCACGAAGTTGCAGAGGGCCTCACTAAGTAAGCTGAGGCTGGCCTGGCTTCAACACAATTCTTTATGATACTATTTAATTTTCTAAATATCTGTATCTCCTACTGAATGTAAGCTTTTTGTGGCTAGGGATTGTCTCTTCACTAGGAACAGCAATTGAAGAAATGTGCTTGATGAGTAAATAGAATATGCAATGTCCCTATGAGAACTGGAAATTAAGAAAATATATTAGAAGTTCAACACTTAAGAATAATATTGAAATCCCAGGGCATGGGAAGCTCTATTTCTAGCCAAAAGGAAGAAACAATCTTAGTCCATCAAAGTACAATTACTTAAATTCAATGCCAAAGCTAAACTAATTCTTCAGTGTAAAATGGGTATCAACAATTAGACCAGGGAGGCCAATATAAAATTTCAATACAACAGAGAGGTTAAAAACGGATTTCTGAATTAAATTTTAATCCTAACTGCATGTCGTTGAGTAAGGACTTTTGCTCATTGAACTTCAGTTTCCTCACCTATAAAGCAGAAACAATACCTAGCTCTCAAAAATAAGTGAGTGCCATAGCTGGGCACAGTGGTGCACGCCTGTAATCTCAGTACTTGGGAGGCTGAGACAGGAGGATTGCAGGTTCGAGGATAGCCTCAGTAAGTAGTGAGACTCTCATCAAAATAAAAATAAAAAATAGGGCTGGGGGTGTAGCTCAGTGGTAGAATGCCCCTGAGTTCAATCCCCAGTACCACAAAACAAAACAAAAAAGTGAGTGCTAGGTAGATTACAATTAATAGTGGCTATTATTACTTATACCTCCCTATTTTTACATTGTTATTTCTGACATTATGGAAAAGTTTTCAGGTCACCATTTAGACCTCACAAAGTAGCTAGTAATAGCTATTTTAAAGACATCAAAAGAGATATAACAATTTCCATCATCCAAATCAACTGGAGTGATGGGGATTGAGCCGGTATTGATTGCTAATAAGGGTAGTATTAATTACTAATAAGAATAAGCTATACTTAGGCAAAACAATAAAATCCTTTTTCTCTGTCTCTAGGCTGTCAGCCAAAAGCTCCAGCCAAGACTGACCTGGTCCACTAGAAGCTGGATTACCCGGGGCGGGAATGTCATAGCAACTAAAGATAAGGTACAGAACACTGAATGCTGGATTTATAGACATCTGCACTTAGAAGGAAAGAATTCTGCAGACTCTCACAAAAGTTTAGACTAAGTTAAAAGATGAAAAAGCAAGCTGCATTGACCCAATATTGATTACTAGCACCACCAAAATAGTTAAAGCCTTAAAGCTATATTCCTGTGTCTTTCTTTTCCTTATTACAAAACAGGCTTTCAACATAGTAAGTAACTGCTAGCAGACAGATAAGGGATGCTGAGACTTACCAAGGACACAGATGGACAGTACAGGCTTTACACTTTAAGGGTAAAAAAGAACAAAGAACAATGCAGGCTTCTACCTTGTGGCCCCCTGACCTTGCTAACTGACACATTTTGATGAGTGATGTCAGACTTGTCTGTCCTTGTGAGGATGAACAAAAAAGGCTAACAAAAAAGGCTTACATAACAGAGATAACTGGTGCGCCGGCAACTGTTACTATTGGCTAGCAGGATAGGAGGGACAAGATAATACATTCCTATAAAAAGACTGCATTTCCGAAGGCAGTGTCTCACTTCTGAGACACTCCATTGCATCTCTTCTCTGACATGGTGCTTTCATTGCTCTGCCCCAACCCCCTTCTGCCTGTAATAATAAAACCTTGCTTAACCTTGCAGCAGTTCTGGCTTTTTTTCCTAAACTAACCAAGAACAAGAACCCACAGTGAAAGCTGGGCGTGGTGGCGCACAATTATAATCCCAGTACTTGGGAGGCTGAGACAGGAGGATCCGGGTTCGCGGCCAGCCTCAGCTACTTAGTGAGGCCCTCCGCAACTTAGTGAGACCTTGTTTCAAAATAAAGAATAAAAATAGGGCTGGGGGTGTAGCTCGTAGGTAAAGTGCCCCTGGGTTCAATCCCTGGTCCTGGAGGAAAAAAAAAGAACCCACGGTGACATCATCCCAACATCCCAAACTGTAACAGGAGTTCCATGTAAACAAGTCGCAGAGTTTGCACTAAAAAAAACTGCAACGCAACAAGGAAAACAAACATTTAAAACAAAATATAGGCCGGGCGTGGTGGCACACGCTTGTAATCCCAGTACTTGAAAGGCGGAGACCGGAGGATCCGGGTTCGCAGCCAGTCTCAGCTACTTAGTGAGGCCCTCTGCAACTTCATGAGACCCGGTTTCAAAATAAAGTATAAAAAATAGGGCCGGGGATGTAGCTTGGAGGTACAACGCCCCTGGGTTCAATCCCCAGTACCGCAAAAAAAAGGAATAAAAACATGTTAAAACTTCAATTATGTGCCTGCTCTTAATTTAAAGCTGATACAATCTCTGTATCTAGATTCTAAATGTAACTTGGGGGCCTGGGGGCATAGTTTAGTGATAGAGAACATGCTTAGCATCAAAAAAAAAAAGGAAGAGAGTGGGGAGCTAGGCAAAGAACACTAAAAGATCTTATTTGGCATCAATCATAGATAACTCAAAGCAGTTTAAAAGCAAAAGACTTTAATTGACAAGTCTACTCGAATATCTTTTCTTTCTCATAGCAGACAAAAAAATGATATTTCTGATGTGGGAAACCAACATTCTGAAGAGCCAAGAATAACACAGAGTATTTTAGAGATGGAAACTACCATACCTTTGAAATTATCTCACTTAACTCCCTTAATTTTACATAAGAATACTGAGACTACAGAGCCTAGTTCTACTTTGGAATAAGCCTGCACATCTAAAAACAGCAATAACAAGTAAACTTCAGATGAGAAAAGCTGAATAATGAAGCTGTCAGATACAAACCCATATTTTATTTTTTTGTGTGTGTGGTACCGGGGATTGAACCCAGGGGCGTACTACCTCTGAGCTACATCCTTGGCCCTATTTTTTATCCTTTATTTTGAAACCAGGTCTCACGAAGTTGCAGAGGGCCTCACTAAGTAGCTGAGGCTGGCCGCGAACCCGGATCCTCCAGTCTTCGCCTCCCAAGTACTGGGATTACAAGGGTGCACCACCACTTGTTTAGCTCAAGTAATGCTGATTGAACTGACACTTTTACCCTTGAAGAAGTTATATTATTCTGGTCATTGCAGGGAAGGAAAAATAAAACACAAAAATTTCACTTTGTTAACTTTCTAAAATTTAGCAAACTTTTCATTAGGCACTTTTAGAATGCCTAGCACCAAAAAAACCATTTTAGAAAATGCTTTTCAAATCTTGAATTTTGGGAAATTCTAATTGCCTAGTGGTAAACATTTCAATACACAAGTGAAGGGGGGTGTGGTGGCTCACACCTGTAATCCCAGTACTTGAGAGGCTGGGACAGGAAGATTGCAGATTTGAGACCAGCCTCAGCAATTTAGCGAGACCCTGTTTAAAAGTAATAATAATAAAAAAGAATGGGGGTGTAGCTTCCAACCACTACTGAGTCCTTGAAATCAATTTATTGGTACCTAACCAGGATTTTAAGAGAAGAAAATAGATAATTGTACCTAAACAACCATTAAGTCCCTGAACTTGTTTCAGGTGTTGATATTCTTGTGTATAGCACTTGCAACATAAAGTATATTTCTGGGGTTTTGGCGGGGGGTACTGGGTACATTTGGTAAAATGTCCCAGAGACATTTTACCTACAAGCTACACCCCCAGCCCTATTTTTTTTATTCTTTATTTTTAAACAGGGTGTCACTAAGTTGCAGAGGGCCTCACTAAGTAGCTGAGACTGGCTGCGAACCCAGATCCTCCAAGTCAGATCCTCCAAGTCAAGTCTCCCAAGTACTGGGATTACAAGTGTGCGCCACCACACCTGGCTTATTTTTTTATTTTGAAACAGGGTCTTGCAAGGTTGATGAGAGTCTCACTACTTGCCGAGGCTCTTGAACCTGCGATCCTCCAGTCTCAGCCTCCCAAGTATGGGGATTAGAGGTGTACAATGCAGAACTAAAGTGTATTTCTTATTGGAATCCCATTATAATAGTTTGAGAGTCACTGCTTTCTTTCACTCCCTTCCTCTTTCTCTCTCTTTCTTTCACTGGGGATGGAACCCAGGTACATTCTACCTCCGAGCTACACCCCAGCCCTGTTTTATTTATTTGGAAACAGGTTCTCGCTAAATTTCTGACAGCCTCACTAAGTTGCTAAGGCTGGCGCTGAACCTGTGATCCTCCTGTCTCGGCCTCCTAAATACTGGGATTACAGGCATGCACTACCACACCTGGCTGAGTCACTGCTTTAGAATGAAGTGGATTGCAAAGAGATTTCCAAAGTAGTTTTTGGTTTTCTTTATGTATTTTTTGGTACAGGGGATGGAACACAGGGGTATTCTACTTCTGAGCTAGACCTCAAGCCGTATTTTTTATTTTGAAACAGGGTCTAACTTGCTGAGGACCTTGTTAAATTGCTGAGACTGACCTAGAACCTGTAATACTCCTGTCTCAGCCTCCCAAGTACTGAGATTACAGGTGTGCACCACAATGCCTGGCTGTTTCTGGCTTTACCTTTACAAAAAGAAAAGGTTGTTACTGACCTATAGCCACAAAAGAATGACATGCCTTCCTATTTTAGTCTCAAAATTTTTTTTCTTAAAAAATTCTTATTTGCTGGGCATGGTGGCGCACACCTGTAATTCCAGGACTAGGAGGTTGAGACAGGAGGATTGCAGGTTCGAGGCCAGCCTCAAGCAACTTAGTGAGACCCTTTCTCAAAATAAAAAAAATAAAATAGGGCTGAAGATATAGTTCAGAGGTAAAATGCTATTTATTTTGTGGTATTGGGGATTAAACTCAGGGGTGTTCTACTTTTGAACTATACCCCCAGCCCTATTTTTTATTTTGAAAAAGGGTCTCATTAAGTTGTTGAGGCTTGCCTCAAACCTGCTACCTTCCTGTCTCAGCTTCCCAAGTACTGGGATTACATGTGTGCATCACTGCACCTGTATTAAAAAGGCTTTTCTTTAAAAATCACTTTTGCAAGTTTAAGCACTCATAAGGCCTATTAAACTTTGGTGGCAGCAGTGTGTATAGGAGGTTATGCCCAGAACATTCCATGTAGTAGAGCTACTGGACTCTAGACAATATAATCCAACCCATGTCCTGTTAACAAATCTCCCTAGAAGACAATGACTGAGAACCTTTCATGATGTCCAAGACAGTTTGTGCTAAGAAAACTCTATTAAATAGTTCTTTACAGTGAGTTTGAACCTCTCTCCTGTCCACCAACTGGTTTTATCTAGCTTTACTTCCCAGGAGTACCATGGTCTAACTGTAACCCCTCCTACTCAGAGCATCCTTTAAAATTTGTATGATTATTTCCACTTTTTCTTTGAATCAAAATACTAGGTTCCTGTTAACATTCACTGATGACCTATCTTAAGTACCCTCTTCACATTCTAGTAGCTGCTTTCCTCTCCTTGACATCAGATGTAGTAGTCTCTCAAGTAGTGTCCAGAAGTAAACATAACAATATGGTTTAGAAAAGATGGGGAGCAGGGTGTGGTGGGGCATGCCTGTAATCCCACTACTTGGGAGGCCGAGACAGGAGGATCACAGGTTCGAGACCAGTCTCAGCAACTTAGTGAGACTCTTAGCAACTTAGTGAGACCCTGTTTCAAAATAAAAAATAAAATAGGGCTGGGAGTGAATGTTCCTGGTTTCAATCCCCAGCAACACACAACACACACACACACACACACACACACACACACACACCTCCCATATTATCTATATTTTTAAAATAAAAAATTTGAATCACATGCCTAAGATATCCCTGAAAGCAAACATGAAGACTACTGATCTACAGAATCAGTTTGTGTGTGTGTGTGAATTCATGATGATTTTTTCCTTTTTGGTACTGGCCACTGAAATCAGGGGCATTCTATCTCTGAGCTACACCCCCAGTCTTTCCTATTATTTATTTTTGTGGTGCTGAGGATTGAACCCAGAGGCAGTCTATCTCTGAGCTATAACCCAGAACTCCGTGTTTGCTTTGTAAAAAGGGTCTTGCTAGATTGCTGAGTCTGGCCTTGAACTTGTGATCCTCCTGTCTCAGTCTCCCAAGTACTGGGATTACAGGCCTGTGCCTCCATGTCCAGCTTATTTTTTATTTTTTGGTACTAGGGATGGAACCCAGGGGCATTCTACTTCCAAGCTACATCCCCAGCCCTATTTTATTCTTTTATTTTGAAATAGGGTCTAAGTTCCCAAGGCTGGTTTCAAACCAACAATCCTTCAATCTCAGCCTCCCAAGTACTCAGGTTACAGGCTTGCACCACCACACCTGGCTTATTAAACTTTTTTTTACTAACTTAATTTGTGTGTGTGTGGTACTGGGGATTGAACCCAGGGGCATTCTACCTCTGAACTACACTCCTAGCCCTATTTTATTTTTCTTTTGAAACAGGGTCTCACTAGGTTGATGAGTCTCAGTAATTGCTGAGGCTATCTTTGAACCTGTGATCCTCTGTGTCAGCCTCCTAAGTACTGGGATCACAAGTGTGCGCCTGGCGAACTTGTTAATGTTTTAATTCAAGTAAGTATTAACTCTTATATGGTTCTCTTTATTCCCAAGACACAAGTTATTTTATGATTTAACCACATTCAGTTACACCATGTAGGAAAGTATTTACTTAAAGTCACACAACTGTCAATGAGTGTAAGACAAAGTAACTGGAAAATAAAATTGGCTAATTTTTCCTAGTAGAATCTTAGTGAAAAACCTATTCAACTGGGGACAGAGAAGCCTCAAGTGGTTGAGACATAAGGAGTCTCCTCAGATGTACACATTATCATGGAGATGTACACATTATTTGTGTGTGGTGTGTTTGTGTGCTACTGGCTACACCCCCCAACCCAAAATTTATTTTTTGTTTTGAAACAGGGTCTCCTTAGATTTCTGAGTCTCTCTATTTGCTGAGGTTATCCTCAAACCTGTGATCCTCCTGTCTCAGCCTCCCAAGTACTGGGCTTACAGATGTGCGCCACCACACCAGGTTGAGTTTTGATTTGCAGCAGAGGATTTCTGGAGACCAAATGTAATCTTCCAAACTGTCTAACCAATCACCAGGGACAAACCTGTATCCTGACAAAGTGAAGCATATTGACACATTACAATGAAGAAGCAGACTGTAGTACTGTGGGACATCTTGTATCATAGAGAAAAAAATTCTAGGATTTTGGGGAAGGATAGAGCTACAATAGAAACAGTGTCTTGATAGGATCTAAATGCAGGACTGTGTGTTAAAGGGGTCCACTACAAGTCTATCAGGTCTGGACTGCAGAGTAGACCTAGAGTCCTACTTCTTGAGGAAGAAGACAAAGTAGATGTGGAATTTCATGGCTAGCAATCCCTCATTCAAAGTTGACATTGTAAACTGGGTGTGGTGGTGCAAGTCTGCAATCCCAGTACTTGGGAGGCTGAGACAGGAGGATCACAGGTTTGAAGCCAGCCTCAGCAACTAAAGTGAGGCTCGCATCAACTTAGCAAGACTCTATTTCCAATAAAAAATAAAACAGGGGTAGGGGTGTAACTCAAAAGTAGAATGCCCTGGATTCAATCCCCAGTACCAAAAAAGACTAGTTCTGTGTCAAAATGACTTAGCTCTTCCTATCTTCCCAACACTGCAGTGTTTTATTCTGATTACTTAATTCCAAACAAAGTTTCTGATAATGTCTGATTTTAGAGAACCAAGTTTCTTGTTAAAACAGTAGTGACAGCTGGATATAGTGGCACATGTGTGTAATCCCTGTACTTGGGAGGCTGTGACAGGAGTATCACAGGTTTGGGGCCAGCCTTAGCAATGCCCTCAGCAACTTAGTGAGACCCTGGTTTTAAACTAAAAAATAAAAATAGGGTTGGGAGTGTTAGAAGCTCAGAGGTAGATGCTCTTGGGTTCCATCTCCAGTACCACAAAAAAAAGTCCCCCCCCACAAAAACCAAAATAGTAGTGACTCAAAGAAGGGGGGTTGTTAGGAATTTTTACAGCTGCAGCATGTCCTTGGAAGACAAGACAGCTGTATCTATTATCTTAGCCTGAAAAATAGCAGCAGAGACTTCTACTTTCTCAGTCAAGCTAATTTTTAATTTCTCAAGTAGTTCCTTTTCCAGGCTATTTTATCTTGACAGATGAAGGATTCTATATTCTAGCCAAAAATAGCTAGAAAGGAAATCTCCCTGAAGAGCACCTTGGTTGGCAGATAATGGAACAAATACACAATTCAAAAAAATAGATGCATTAAGAAGTACCAGAAAATATGCAATACTCTTTTGACTGCGGGTGGTCTCTTCATCTAATGTATTTCAAAAACCTGTAATTATAAACTACTTAAATGGTAGTTGTTTAAAAACATGGCAATGCAATTCTCTTAACAATCAGTTTTACTTCCTAGAATCTCAATAGTAATAGATTTTTCACAACAAAACAAAGGAATGCCCAGTTTGACCAAAGTAGTCCTGCGCTAAATCAAAGATTTCCTCCTATTGTATACGACATGAGAACCCCCTAAGTGCTGTTTCTAGTCTGAACCATTTAAAAAACTACTTCTGAATCTAAAATGAGGTCACACTTGTTTCTCTTTACAGCTAAGAATTTTTAAAAATGCAAATAGAATCAATACTTTATAGCAATAATACCTTTAGCCAAAGTTTGCAAAGCAACCCAGGAGGCTGTGTAGATTGCAAATCACACAACTCCAGAGAACAACATTCACAGGGACTATGATTTAGATGATGTCCCAGACTTAACACAGTATGGTGGCCTTGTTTTATATTTCTGGAAAATACAGGTGAAAACTTCTCAAAACAAAAACCTTTATTTATTTGAAATTAGCTTTTCCTAAATAATGAATGATTTTTTAGAGTTTGAAGAAACTGATGAGAAAAGGCTTTGAAAACTGTAAATGCATGGTAGGTGCATGGAACTATCTTCACTGGAGTTCAACATCTCCATTATACAAACCTAGAAGAAGCTGGAATCCCTCTTCCAACACCCAGGGTTTCTTTTGCTGTGCCATGCTACCTCCCCCCAAGAATTAGCATTATCTCAATTCCCAGCATGTCGAAAAAATTGTTGTAGCTCTGAGACTTAAAACACTAAAAACTAACCATTTATTTACCTCACAATCTTTGTCAAGTTAAACCAACTCTTAATTTTAATCTCCTTCTAATTTTAACGCATTAACAAGTTTTATAATCAGTGTTGGACCTTTTTTAACTGCCATGGTTTTTCTTTTAGTCTTGTAAAAATCATACATGAATCATAGTGATGTTTTGTTCTTCAAACTACTTGATCACATAATACTTTAAATACTCACTGCATTCAGTTAACGGTCTGTTTGGATTTGGTTTTCCATCTATATTTCACGTAAAGTGAGCCCATAATTTTCTTGTATTGTCTGTTAAGTGGCTTTGGAATTTATTCACTTATTTTATTCAGGAGAAATGTCTTTATCTTTTTTTTTTTTTTGCGGTACCGGGGATTGAACGCAGGGGCATTCTACCTCCGCGCTACGCCCCCAGCCCTATTTTTTATACTTTATTTTGAAACCGGGTCTCACTAAGTTGCGGAGGGCCTCACTAAGGAGAGAGAGAGAGAGACAGGGAGAGACAGAGAGAGAGAGAGAGAGCTGAGGCTGGCCGCAAACCCGGATCCTCCGGTCTCCGCCTCCCAAAGTACTGGGATTACAAGCGTGCGCCACCACGCCCGGCTTTCTTTATCTTATGAAATGTGTAAACTTAAAAGTAATGCCACCTTGGGCTGGGGATATAGCTCAGTGGTAAAATGCTTGCCTAGCATTTGTGGGGCACTGGGTTCAATCCACACTACTGGGGAAAAAAAAAGCACAGTTGCACCTGCCTGTAATCCCAGTACTTAGGAAGCAGACAGGATCACAGGCTTGAGGCCGGCCCCAGCAATTTAGCTAGACCCTCAGCAACCTAGAAGACCCTGTTTCAATATAAACAATAAAAAGGGTTGGGTTATAGCTGGGAGGTAAATTCTCCTGGGTTCAATCCTCACCTAACACTTACACCCCCCCAAAAAAGGCTCACATTAAGCACTTTAGTCTTTTCTTTCCCAGTCAAGTGCATCTTTAATGCCTTCACATATTCTCTGGTTCATTCCAAAAAGTTGTAGTCCCGGCGGGCGTGGTGGCCCATGCTTGTGATCCCAGTACTTGGGAGGCAGAGATGGGAGGATCCAGGTTCCTGGCCAGCCTCAGCTAATTAGTGAGGCCCTCCGCAACTTCATGAGACCTGGTTTCAAAATAAAGTATAAAAAAATAGGGCCGGGGGTGTAG